>JANAVB010006796.1:3947704-4002704 GCA_029216955.1 Iris pallida
TATCATTTTTTGTTTAGTTGTGATTGTGACCTAGAATAGCGTTCTACCGCCGACACTGCGGCGTAGGCTGGACGTACCCACTTCTCGTGCCCCTACACTGGGTGCGGGTTGTGACATATTCTAACTCAATCTGACTCAAGTTGAGATTTTTTCTCCTTAGCTATGTGAATTTCTCTCTTTTATTATCAAGCCTACTTGTGCATTTGAAAACTTTCGTTTTATTAGTATGAAGGCCAAGCTGAGGCAAGTTCACCGAAGCCACCCACCTGAGCGAGGAGTTGCCTTGACCGAGCAGGACTGCAAGCAATCCATTGCCTGGCTAAGTCCAAACGTCGTTGGCATTTCGTTTCTCCGATTGAACTGAGCGGGACGGGACATTACATTATACACCACTCGAAAAAGTTTTATTCTCGAAACTTACTGAGTACAGACTCATCGACTTCTCTTAAACATAGGTAAGTTACATTCGTCGCACACATGGACAACTTAGTTCTAGGGCAACACACCCGAGCGATATCCTTAGTACATTTCGAATCCAATGATCGCACTACCATCAAGATTTTTTTTGAAACACACGATTTCAAAATCCTCGATACCTTCCCGTTCCTTTAGTCCCACCTGAATTCAACGTATCACTTAGTTGGATCGTGCATATATATTTCGGGCATCCCTAAAATACATGCATTTTAGCCGAGCCTTGTGATAGAGAATTTGTCATTACCACTCGAGTCGAATCGTACACATATTCAAGGTGTCACTGAAATATATGCATTTCTGCCAAGCCTCGTAAGTGGTGTTTCCATATAACTAAATCATTCTATCCACCAATACCAATATCCAATCCTATCAATCTTCAAGATCAATCGTACTGATGCTAAATCTCGAAACATGGACGTCATGCCTAACCGCTAGGCCATCTTTCAAGGCTAAAGTCATTCGTCAGTATTGGAATCACCGCTCCCAAACAATAATATCAATACTGACCCCAATCCTAAGGTCAAACCAAAGTTGATAGTAAGGGGTTTTCTACCCAAGCTCGTATCACTCTGATTTCTAAACTTCGAGCATATATTCTCCTATTCACACTTGTAACACTTAGTTCAAGAGGTCCGAGTCGTTCAGTAAAGCCATCCTACGATAAGTCTGCTCAACCAATTCCTCGGCATACCAATATCGCACATTCAAACTAGCAATTTGTATAATCTATCTCTTCAAACATGTTTGATATAATCCACCTATCCATCATAACCAAGTCAAGTATACTACGACACGATTTGTTACTAAACCATAATTATCATAGCATATTCCCTACGACGCCTAACACAATTCACGTATTCGATCATAAGGTCGCCTAGCATAACAATATGTCACGCCCCAATCTTTCGCAAGTCCGATTATCCACGCTGGACATGAAATCACCATGCCAACGCTCCCGTAGGATAATCGTTCTCTTCGGGGCGTAACTCTCGTTTTGTGTCTAGACTAATTCATTTTCGATACGCAAATTAGATTTATTCAATCCTTAACTTACTTTTTTGTCAATCACAAGTCCAATAATCCTCAAATTCACCTTCGCATCAAACCATAAGTCAAAATCATCCAATTGCCACGCCATGATTTTCCATAAGTTTGATCATCCATGTTGGACATAAATCACCATGTCATCGCTCCCACGAAATGATCATCTTAATCTGTCTTGACGCATGTACGGGGCTGGAGTTGCACTCATATAAGACAAGAACGTCAACGTTGTGGTTATCATTGAAGCAATCAAGCCACTTCTATTTTTATTCAAGTAATCCCAAGTATAGCATCAATTTGAACAATAACATTTAACATGATCGTTATTCCTCGATTCAGAGTACCCTCGAGTTATCGCACATCGATCTTTGATACACCTTAACACCATCGATGATATACATAACCTGACGATCTTCCTTTGCAACGAATTCCGAGTCTTGCAACTGATGCTACCATCCGAATTTGATATACCATAATCCCCTCGACATTCAAGATTAAATTCAATCATTATCCCTCGAAAATAGTTACATGATCAATTCGTTCAAACCCAAAATCACATATGTTCATCCGTCTATCTTAAGTCATCGAGCAACATGTTTTCCTCAACCGTATCATTCTATGCTAACTCAAATTATCGAGCAACATTTATCCCAAATCCTTAGAGTCATTCTTGTATATTCGAATCATTTCCATGCACGCTAACTTCCAATTGTGCTAACTTTTTGTATACGATTCACATCGATTCATCGACTGAGTCATCCGTTTATTACACCTTAACTATTTTTCGATTCAATTTACCTACTCAATCATTTTTGTATTTCATACTTGCGCAGTCACAATCCCATGCGCGTTATTTCTAGTTCGTTCGAATCAACTCATCAAAACTTTAAGATTACAACTTAACCAATGAAACTCAATCTAAGGATTTGCATACCACAACGCTTGCTGATAGACTCATTGGCATCCCGATCCTCAGTTGATCAACATCCCTAAGGCTATCCCATACACCACTCAGGGATGAAGTTACTTGATAAATCCTCAAAACAATTTCGAATCACAATCGATTACTTCGAATCATCGTTCGAACCATTGTCAAATTCAAGCACATTCATTACTATATCGCATTGACGATAACACCGTTCGATGGCATCTCTATGATTAATCATCACATTCTATGAATCGAGCCAAACTCATTCTCGTCCAAAATAATTTGAATCCCGTACACAACTTTGCTAAGGTCGACTCAATTCTTGGTGTATATATCCAGCCCGACTTAGCCAACCATGCCTTACGTGAAAGCATCTTGTATTCAATCGAATTTTTCCCTCGTGAGATTTTGCAAAATATATAGACTTATTGTATGAAACATCCCACAGAACATTGAGAGAGAGAGCCAACATTTTGATCGCGGAAACAATATCATAGTTTACGGAAACAACAACATCTGAGTTAAAGAATTCAGTCAAAATTCCAAGGACATAAAGCCATTGTCTGTTACCATTATGTCATGCCTCGCTCCCGAAGGAGCGATCGTCCTCGCTAAGTCGTGATGTCGCGTAAGCCTATGTTGCGCACACGCAAGGTGGGTTCCATAACGGCCGATTACAATATCTTGCGACGGGGTCATCGCACAGAAGTCCCAAACAGAAGCGTTGAATGAACAAGGCAACATAAGTATTGAAACAAAATTAGAGTCTTTTATTGATACTTGAAATAAAATTACCAAGACATGCAGCCAATATTACAATCATCGAGCTCACTTTTCTCTCTGATTACAATCACTCAGCTCTCTCTCATCTCTTAATACAATTTGACGAGCCAACGGATGCTTCAGATAGGCGACGTCTATACATTATGTCCCATATAAGTTCTCTCTCCGTGCAGTCGTAGGCCTCAAAATGCCGAGGAACTTTGTGCCTCGACGCATCCAAGAGAGCTTCGTGCCAAACGATCTTTTACTTGTGCCTGCACATGAAAACTATGTGGATGTCAGTACACAACTGTACTGGTGGAGTGAGCTCCTCGCCTACCCATACAAAACCAACACGTTCATTTAGTTTGTGTAGTATATCATTTCGATTGTCTTTCTAATCTTGCCTTATGATCAGTTTTTAGGACATGGACGCCTGGCCTATTTTATGTCTCTAGACCATTCTTGTGCTTGCAACATAAATGTACCAACTCGTGCTTGCCTTTCCGACACACTTTTGGGATGCAACATGCTTCTTGTCATCGACTTGGACCGTGCTTCAAACATCGAGGCCGTGCCTCACAATTCAACATGATTTTAACCAAACTTTGCCTTACGGCCCTTCCTGACTTAACTCGAGATGACTAAATTCTAACTTGTGGAACTTGTGTTGACGACTTAAACACGATGCCATACACGTGTCGAAGCACATGTCCTTGATATAGCCAAATCTTAGGCTCCAGAATGGTTTCAATTCATGCCATGCTTGTACTTTCTTTGATTCGACCGACACTGTGTATGCGGATTGCCGCTTAGCACACCAACTTGTCTATATGAAAGGTCACTAGCAATGTCAAGCTATCTTGGACTTGGCTGAGGATACACGGCGGTCATCCAACGCGGGTAGCTAGCCCGTGAAAGCCTCAAATCTCCTATGCGGTACATCCAGCATCCTTTTTTAGCCAACTTGCTTCCCCCGGGCCGACATGATTGTAGTGTCCCGACTCGCAAGCTGCATTATGATGGCTGGTTGGTTCGATGAAGCCTTGTTGGACTTAGATTTTGCGAAGGATCACTTAGAAGGTGATACAATCGTGACAGAAATTGTCTTATAAATGTGAGTAGTGTTAAACCCTTCAAAGATCCATTAACTTTATGCTTAATCAAAGGACTGTATGCGTCCCATGTTCCTTACATTGGTCGGATCATAGATTATCCCTGAGATAAGATAGAGTCCATATGATAAGAATTGGTTGTCTCTAAGATAAGAGTATGTCCCTAATAGCTATCCATCTCAGATGAATTAGCTAGATGTCTGGTTTAGCTTAGAATAGCTGACCGTAGAGACTTGACTGAAAGCTAATTTGATTATTGGAGACCCATAGGATGTCCCTATTTATGTTGCATGGGTATAGTCGAAATAAGTGAGATATGTCGGGAAGTGAACTTCGGAATGGAATGAGGATTAGAAAATTTGATATTACGACGTTGGACGGAATGACGGATCATGTTGATTTCAGAGACTTGGTTGCCTTTATTCGGAATGTCAAAAATTATTATAACTGGTTGGATTGGATTTGATTGGTTGGTTGAAATCATATTGAGCTGTGCAAATTGAAGGTAGTGCCTTGAGACAGTCGGAATAAATTCATTGGTGGATAATCAGATCAGAATTGAGAATAGGTGTAACGACAGAATAAGGTAGTACATGCAGTCGAGATCGATGAGAGCGAATGAAATTTTGAAATGACCTTTAGAACTAATACTGCTAAAAATGAGAGTTGTATATGCGAGATGATAATATGTTGGCTTGATCAATATGAAATTTTTTTGAGTATATCGAGAAATTTTACTAGAGTAGGATGATGGTACAACTTGGAAGATGGTTCATAATCGAAAATTTTACGAGTTGCAAATAAGTGTATAAATGCGAACGATAATGAGTACATGAATTGATCGATGAGAATCGTGATGTCGAAATAAAATGTGGCTATTGGCTTTTATCATTTTGGTGATGTGAATGACAATAGACTTGAAAGGGAACTTTGGATTCGTTGGAATGCTTGATATAACTATGTTGGGATACTTTTTTAAAAAAACTTGGATCGGCTGTGAGAAATTTCTCGAGAGTTGAAATTGGTAATATTTTGTGTTATTGTCGATTGGGATATTGAATAAATTTATTGATACTATACGAGATGCTCGAGAGGAATTGCTAATATTCGAAAATGAAGTGATACATGTAGTTCGTTCGTTTTCTCTATCACTGAACTTGGCTGAAATACATATATTTCTGGGATGCCTAAAATATGTGTATGATTCCAACTAAGTGGTATGCTGAATTCAAACGAAGCCATGGAAGAGGATTATCATGTGCTAAAGAATTGCACGAGTGTTGGAGGAAAGAACTGTTGGTGTTTTTGCCTTTGGACTAGAAAAGATAGTCCCACATCGGCTACACCAAATGGTGAGTATCTCAATATAATGTATTGCTTGTGTTGAGGTGTGCACATGAGGTGTAGTGGGGCACAAGTTTGTGCCATGTGGAAGTATTTTCCTAGAAGGAAAAAGGATTAAATCCAACAAGGATACAAGTTAATTTTTGTTGTGCGGACTCGGACTCGGACACGGACTCCAGGATGTCTCGTGCATGCACGGGAGTGTTCGGGGGGTTGGCGTGGACTGGCACACTTCTATGCTGATTGTGGGATGATCTAAAATATCAAACTCTATTTTTGAGTATTGGTATTTTAGTCCCACATCGGATAGGAGAAGAGGTGAAGTCTCAACTCCACTCTATAAATAGAGCCCCTTGGCCTCCTTTGAAATATGCACCAAGAAGAGAGTTGAGGGAGTCTGTTAAGTCCAGGAAGCCCGTTCAAGTCTCAAATATTGACTTACGAGCGTTCCAGAAGTTCTTCGTGAACTTGCTGGTTCCTGGAAGCTGTTCGTGCTCGTGTGGGGCGAATAAAGCTTTGAGCAACGGTGGTTCATTCACCCCAGCATCTCATTCTCGCCTGTCATCGCTGCTGTTGCCTTTTACAGTAACTTCTTTTTAGAAGCTCTACTGCCGATAGTTGCTTGCACAAAGTCTTTTTAGATTTTTTGTGTATTACGTAGAATCTTTTTAGATCCTCGTAATTCAGAATCCTCCAGGATCTCTGTTGCACATCTTCTTTAAGGTGTTGCATTTGAAACGTTGTGTGTACAATTGTTTCAGTTTCAGAATTTTCCATCGAAAATTGTGCCTCGGCAATAACAATCTCAAAGCTTTATTGAGAAGATGGATAATTCTCGTGCTTTGCTCATCGATACCGGCTTTAACAAGTTGGAGAAATTCGATGGCGAACACTTCCAGATATGGAGACGAAGGGTCACTTTAAATCTTCAACTCGTGAATGTTGATCACGTGCTGTCAGAAGAAGAACCGTTCATTCCAACCACTGGATCTGCTGCGGTTGTGGCCGCTGCTACGACCAAGCAAGCGAAGTGGAAGAGAGAAAACAGTATATGCAAACTACTGATACTCAATTCCATGGAAGACTCTCTGGCAGAGTCCTACTCCAAGAAGACATCTGCCAAAGAGATATGGGACTCCTTGGGAAAGCTCTATGAAGATGACGAGAACCGGTCCAAGATCTTCATGGTAGAAAAATACCACAAGTGGACCTTCGAAGATGAGAAGGCGATGCTGCCCCAAGTGAAGGAGTTTCTGAAGTTGCATCAGAAACTAGAAGACGAGAACATGCCCCTCGTCGACAAGTTTGTTGTTGGAGGGATCGTCGCGAAACTTCCTACAGAATGGAGCAACTTCTATGCAAGGATGCATCGAAAGAAGATAGAAATTAGCTTGGAAGATTTCTTGCAAGAGATCCATGTTGAGGACGAGATGCGTACTCAACAGAAGATGGATACTCTGTCCAAACAACTGGCGAAGGCAAATCTGGTCCAAACCAGAGAGTACCAGGGGAAGCAGGCTGCTTCTTATCGCAAAAAGAAGGACTTCACGAATCTGAAAGTGAAGGGTCCTGCTTTCAAGCAGCAGAAGTCCAAGTCCCATGTGACTTGCTTCAATTGTGGCAAGAAGGGCCACTACAAATCCGAATGCAAGTCCAAGCCCAAAGAACAAGGTGAGCCTAGTAAGGTTTCTATGATTACTAATCTAGTTGCCATGATAGCACAGGTTGCAACTGTGGGGGCTGACTTGGACTGGTGGATAGACACTGGTGCGACCTGCCATGTCTGTTCAGACAAAGACTGGTTCGTCTCTTATGGGCCAACTTCAGAGAAGGTCGTAATGGCAAACCAGGCACAAGCTGAAGTACTGGGGATCGGGACGGTAGAGCTGAAACTCACATCGGGGAACACTCTGACGCTTCAAGGTATAAAGCATGTTCCAGTAATTGCTAAGAACCTGATCTCTGGAAGTCTGCTCTGCAACGCAGGCTTGAGGATGGACATCAATGCTAGCCAGTTGGTGATGTCCAAGAAGGGTACATTCTTCGGGAAAGCTTTCCAAACTGAAGGAATGTACAAGATTCAGCTTGTTGTAACCCAGCGTGATAATATAAATGCAATTACTTTTTCTGATTATTCTCTTGAGTTGTGGCATAATAGGCTAGGACATGTTCATTGTAAAAGGATTAACAAAATGTCTAGTCTAGGACTTATCTCCAAGTGTGGGTTAAGGTAGAGAAATATGAAGTATGTGCTCAGACGAAGATCACAAGGAAACCCTTTCACAGGGTCCATCGAAGCACAGATCTTCTGGAGTTGGTTCACTCGGATATCTGTGACTTCAAACAATTCTCTACAAAGGCCGGGATGAAGTATTTCATTACTTTCATCGATGACTTCTCAAAGTATGCTTTCGTCTACTTGCTCAAGTCTAAAGACGAAGCATTCGAGAAGTTCAAGGAGTTCAGGGCCGAGGCTGAGCGGCAAACTGGACAACAACTCAAGAGGTTAAGGAGTGATCGAGGCGGGGAGTATCGGTCTCATGAATTCTTATCATTCTGCAAAGAACATGGAATCATCAATGAGACAACGGCTCCGTACTCTCCTCAATCCAACGGAGTAGCAGAAAGGAAGAACAGAACGTTGACAGAGATGATAAACTCCATGCTGTTGACTGCGGGTCTTCCAAAGTGCTACTGGGGAGAAGCTGCACTAACGGCAACGTTTATTCTGAACAGAGTGCCATATACAACTTCCGACATAACTCCTCATGAACTCTGGTTCAAAGTCAGACCTAACTTGAATGTCATTCGAGTGTGGGGGTGTCTGGCTTATGTGAAGCTCCCGGATCTGAAGATTCAGAAGCTAGGGACAAGGACTACGAAGGCGATCTTCTTGGGGTATGCCGAGAAGAGTGATGCTCGGAGATTCCTTGATATCGAGTCAAACCATATCATTGAATCTCGCGATGCTGAATACTTTGAAGACAAGTTTGCAAAACACAAGAATATTGTTCTCGCGGATCTTTCGGAGAATGATAAGGGTACAAAGCAGACAGAAGTCTTTAATGAACCAGTAGTCCAAGATGAAGCTGTCGTCAAGGAGACACCAGCTGAACCAGAACTCGCTGAGCCGTTAACTAAGCGAACGAGGAGGCCGAAAGACTTCGGAGATGACTTCGTCACCTATCATGTGGAAGCAGATCCGCTTACCTATGATGAGGCGATGAAGACCAGAGATGTTGTATTCTGGAAGGAGGCGATAGACAACGAGATTGACTCAATCACCTCCAACAACACATGGGTATTGGTTGACCTGCCAGAAGGAGCAAGACCCATCGGATGCAAATGGATCTTCAAGAAGAAGATGAAAGCAGATGGAACCATTGACAAGTTCAAGGCCAGGCTAGTGGCCAAGGGGTTTGCTCAGAAGCAAGGGATCGACTACTTTGACACTTATGCTCCAGTAGCTTGGATAACAACCATCAGATTGTTAATTGCTCTAGCAGCAATACACAAGCTGGTGATACATCAGATGGATGTGAAAACGATATTCCTTAATGGCGAGCTGACCGAAGAGATCTACATGCAACAACCAGAAGGTTTTGTCGTCAGAGGTCTGGAAGACAAAGTCTGCAAGTTGATGAAGTCTCTGTATGGTTTGAAACAAGCTCCCAAAATGTGGCATGAAAAGTTTGACAAGGTGATAAGGTCAAATGGCTACAGGGTCAGTGAAACAGACAAGTGTGTCTATACGAAGTTTGCTGATGGAAGAGGAGTAATCGTTTGTCTTTACATGGACGACATGCTAATCCTAGGTACGGATTTAAACTGCGTCACAGAGACAAAGAAATTCCTCTCGACCAAGTTCAGTATGAAGGACTTGGAGGATGTCGACGTAATCTTGGGGCTCAAGATCATCCGGACAGGCACTGGAATAGCGCTGTCACAATCTCATTATATTAAGAAGATGCTCAGTCGCTACGGGTATCAAGATCTTCCTATTATTGATACACCGTACCGGAGTGATCAGAAGCTGGAGCCAAATTCGAGGGAAAGCGTCAGGCAGTTGGAGTACGCTAGCGTCATCGGAAGTTTGATGTACGCTACTACTGCCACAAGGCCTGACATAGCTTTTGCCGTGGAAATGCTGAGTCGATTCACTAGCAATCCAGGCATTGAGCACTGGAAAGCTGTGAAGCGTGTTATGAGATATCTCAAGAAAACTCAGACATATGCACTTTTCTACAGCGGAGATCCGTCAGTAGTAGAAGGCTTCAGTGATGCTAGCTGGTGTTCAGATATGGAGAGCAAGTATTCCACAGGTGGATTCGTATTCGCCATGGGCGGAGCTGCTATATCGTAGAAGTCAAAAAAGTAGACTATGTTATCTCGCTCCTCCATGGAATCTGAATTCTTTGTATTGAATGCTGCTACAGATAAAGCAGAGTGGCTTCGGGAGCTCATGTATGATCTTCCGATGGTTGGGGCTCAGATATCGGCAATACCGATATACTGTGACAACCAGGCGGCAGCAGCAGTGGCATCAAATGACCTCTTCAACAGGAAGAAGAAGACTGTACGGTTGAAGCACAGGGCAGTACACAATCTTATCAAAAGAGGTATAATTACAGTGATTGATGTTCGGAGTCAGGAGAACCTGGCAGATCCGTTCACGAAAGGCCTCAAGCGCCAGTTGGTCGATGACACAGCTTGTAAAATGGGCTTGAAGGCATTCTGATAGTGTGTCTTTGTAATCCTACCATAAAGTTTTATGCTATTAGTTCAAAGAGAAATCTACTAGGCATCTAACTTTTGGTTCAAAGGAGGATCACTGACTGGGAAACTATCAGGTAGCAGTGGGTACTTGTTCTCTGGAACATGGAAGGGATACGGACCCATAACCACTGTTGTCTACTATGTATTTTTTCTGCGAAAAAAACTGATCCTGTGGAAGGTTGGCTTAAACGCCTTAATGAGTTCTCAGGCAGAGTGAATGCCTGGTGTGCTTTACAGGAAGCACGGTAGAGCAGCACTACAAGGAGTGAAACTCCATGCTACAGTGGGGTGACTCCACCATGAGGTTCCCAGGTAGGGATAATGCATCGGCTTTGCAAGCCAAGTCACAGCGGCGTAGTACCGCAAATAGGCAGGTAGCCTAATGCTGTATGACGTAATTAAAGAGTTGTAGACAGCACTACAAAGAGGACGATGTCCTCATGTTACAGTGGTATGACACCACGAAGAGGTACCAGGTAGGATAAAGTCTCGTCTTTGCGAGCTATGTCATAGCGGCGTAACACCGCACGGAAGCGCAAGGCTTCATGCTGGGTAGTTTGGCACTACAAAGAGGCCTGTGACCTCATGCTACAATAGTATGACACTACGATGAGATACCCAGGTGGGGTAAAGCCTCGACTTTAAGCCATGTCATAGCGGCGTAGCATCGCAAAGAAGCGCAATGCTTCATGCCATGACTCTTTATAAAGAACTCACCTATAGTGTATGGACAGAGATATCAGGCCGTCTCTTGAGGGTAAACTTGTAGACGCCCAAAAATTATACACTGAAACCAGGCTGGTACAAGGCCTTCAATGTGCAGCCAGAAGCACAGTTAATGTCATTATGTGAGTAGGAAGAATTACAGTTATGGTGCAGAATTCAAGGCTTAGTCCATTCTTGTATCATGCTGTTATTTAACCTATACGGGAAGATTCAAGTCGTAGCGACATCTCTCCTAATGCATGATGGGCAGTCACTGTGGGGAACGCTCAACCCATATATTGAGATATATGGAGGATTGTTGGTGTTTTTGCCTTTAGACTAGAAAAGATAGTCCCACATCGGCTACACCAAATGGTGAGTATCTCAATATAATGCATTGCTTGTGTTGAGGTGTGCACATGAGGTGTAGTGGGGCACAAGTTTGTGCCATGTGGAAGTATTTTCCTAGAAGGAAAAAGGATTAAATCAAACAAGGATGCAAGTTAATTTTTGTTGTGCGGACTCGGACTCGGACACGGACTCCAGGATGTCTCGTGTATGCACGGGAGTGTTCGGGGGGTAGGCGTGGACTGGCACACTTCTATGCTGATTGTGGGATAATCTAAAATATCAAACTCTATTTTTGAGTATTGGTATTTTAGTCCCACATCGGATAGGAGAAGAGGTGAAGTCTCAACTCCACTCTATAAATAGAGCCCCTTGGCCTCCTTTGAAAGATGCACCAAGAAGAGAGTTGAGGGAGTCTGTTAAGTCCAGGAAGCCCGTTCAAGTCTCAAATATTGACTTACGAGCGTTCCAGAAGTTCTTCGTGAACTTGCTGGTTCCTGGAAGCTGTTCGTGCTCGTGTGGGGCGAATAAAGTTTTGAGCAACGGTGGTTCATTCACCCCAGCATCTCATTCTCGCCTGTCATCGCTGTTGTTGCCTTTTACAATAACTTCTTTTTAGAAGCTCTACTGCCGATAGTTGCTTGCACAAAGTCTCTTTAGATTTTTTGTGTATTACGTAGAATCTTTTTAAATCCTCGTAATTCAGAATCCTCCAGGATCTCTATTGCACATCTTCTTTAAGGTGTTGCATTTGAAACGTTGTGTGTACAATTATTTCAGTTTCAGAATTTTCCATCAAAAATTGTGCCTCGGCAATAACAAGAACAAGGATGCTAAACTATTTTGAATCGAATTGTGATGCTGTGGCGAGATGGTACATCATTTGAAATCAATCGAGACATTATAGAGAAATGGTAAATAGTGCAAGTTGATCGTGGAAAGTTTTATAAATTAAGTTGAAGTTATGGGGATGAGTTTTGGTTTAAGTTTCGAGGACGAAACTTTTTCTGAGTAATATATATTATAGTGCCCCGACCCGCAAGATGCATTATGATGGCTGGTTGGTTCGATGAAGCCTTGTTGGACTTGGATTTTGTGAAGGATCGCTTGGAAGGCTATACAATCGTGGCAGAAATTATCTTATAAATGTGAGTAGTGTTAAACCCTTCAAAGATCCTTTAGCTTCACGCTTAATAAAAGGACTGTATGCTATGTTTACTCATTGAGTTGCTGAATAACACCTTGCTTGAAAGTCGGAAAGATACAGAAAGATAATTAATCACATGAATCGAAAACGGTTGCGTATCATTTTATGAATTGTGGGCTTACTTGTTGTTGCTAAAAAATACATGACAGATGAAGGCAAAGTCCCAAATACTTGGGCGGTGAGTATATAGAGCCTTAGCTCGATGAATAGATGGTAACACAGATGCTAAGTCCTAAGAACTGGGCAGTGAGTATGCTTGAATGACGATGGATGAACATATGGTATCAAAGATGTGGAAAAGAGATTTAGTAATCAACATTATATTATCCTGTCGCCGATGTAGAATGTTGATTACACTAAGACCCTGGATTGGGTAGATGATAATGTGAGCGTTGGCTCAAGGCAAGATGGCAAGATGACAATACGAATAAGAATGGTGGCTTATTTACTTAGTTTTTTTTATCATGCATTATATGTTTTCTTCATAGATAAGTTGCATATAACTGTATGGTCATGGACAACTTGTGCACAAGGTAGTTCCTTGAATGGTACTCCGAGGCCACGGACCCAGTTCATCCTAGGGGAAACAAGGATTGGTGTCGACGTACTGACATTGGAATTTTTGGGACTTTCAGTGGGGGCTTGCTACCGCTCACTGAAAGGGGCGCTAAAATACCATGGTGCTGAAGTAGTAGCATGGTGATTCGAAAACCTTCTATGGACTCGCACCCCATTTGGAGTTAGCTGTTTACCATTTAAAGTTCAAGATGATGTGTCGCCAGTGACCTTCATATAGATAGGTGTAAACCCCCGAAGTTTCAAAAAAAATTATTTTATTTTATTTTATTTTTATATATATTATTATGAGTTTTATTTATTTATTAATGGTATGGTTATAATTTTCTTGTTAAGTTATATTAGAATTATATGTAAATATACATGAGTATAATACCCGCTACCCCAGAAAGTGGGCTACATAGTTTTGGTATTTTAGATTTTTGAGAAAATAATAATAATAATTATTATTAAAATTTCTAGTATCTAATTTAGTATTTTAAATTACTTATACAAGTATATATACCTAACTATATATATATACTTAATAATAATAATAATAATCGATAAACATTGTTCATCCTCTTTGGGCCCAAGCCCAGGGGTGTGGCCTGTGTTTTCCTTATTCGTTTTCTTGCTTCTTCAAATCTCAAGCGATTGTAAACACTTTAAATCCAAACCGAAATCCATCAAAATCTCCTAGAATACAAGCCCTTATCCGATTCTCTTTTGATAACATCCAAATCCATTTTGAAATTTGATACGAAATCATCTCGAAAATTAGGTTTTAACTTGATATAAAGTTCTAAACAAAGTAAAGGTCGAAAAAACTTTACTTCCGAATATGAGAACCCCGTGACCTTTCAGAGACCTCTGCCAGTTTGCCTGAACCTCGCGCACCTCCTAGACGTTCCCAGATCACCACCGCCCGGAGCAGCCGTGGATCGCCGCACATACTGCAGTAGCCGCAGCAACATTATATAACTGCGATAGCAGTAGTAGCAAATGGCCTTTTTCGAGGTACGATGTCTCCCACATCGTGCACTTGTTTTCAAAACCAATTAGTTATTCAAATTCACAAAATAACCGCCTTCTGTACCTATTAATTAGTATGTTTTTAAACTGAATCAAATCGTAGATAAATCTAGTAAAAAATTGACGGAAAAACCTGTTCAAAATAGAACAGTTTCGAAGTTGAAACTCCGTTTTAGAAGACGGATTATGATCGTGACATTAGGGTTTATCCAAAACTAATTTAAAAAGTGATAGACAACCTATAGGGCTTTACAAACCTTTTTGCAGATTCAAATTTTGTCGACTGTGCGTCGAGAAATCGATCTCCCAAAACTGCGAAAACCCGTTTCAAAACAGTAAGAATTTTAGAAAAATTACCGATGCGACGTGCGCTCGGACAAACCAGGCGACGTGGTCGCAACCTATGAGCATCAAAAGACGCATATGGATGTCGATGTGTGAGATTCGACTAAACTCAATTTCGTTGTGCGTGCGCGATGAAATCGAGGCGTATCCGTCGAGATATTCCGTATCGGCCCCTTTGCAAACTAGCCCATAACTTTGTGCACATTCGTCATCTCGAAACGAAACTTGTGCCAACATGACCGTATCATTTTTTGGTCCTGTATGCCAAGTTTGGTCCAATTCTGAGAAGGTCGACCGGAACGCTATTTTGGCGGGCCCACGATCCGACCTAACGAGCGAATTTGTGCACGACCCACCGGAATCCAACTTTGGACATACGGTTGGTTTTGCCTCGTCAAACCTAACCCGTAGACATATATTTTGACGACTTTAGAGACCATAGATACTGGCACGCTTTTTGGTGCAAAGGGAGTCCAACGACGGATACCGTTTTGGCCAAAATTACCGTTTTGCCCCTGTATCCAGAATTGGACTTATGGGTAGGCTATCCTAACTAATTTGACTATTCTGAATACGTTGATAATATATATTTCATCCCCCGAAGACTTTTGTGCAGGTGACTTTTGTATGGCACATTGAGTGGTCGGTATTATCGATTTCACCAGCAAAGGACCCCAGGCGAGTACATTTGTTGTTTGTTTTTTATATTGATTATTACTATATCTCATTATTGGTTGTTGAATATGTGGTTCTCGTCACTTTTATATTTTGTCGTATTCTTATCTGTAGAGTCGGGAAAGGGAAGTATCAAAGATGTCACTACAACAGAAATACCTTTTAATGACGGCTAAAAAGCGTCATTAATTACAAACCATGACGCTTTTTTTCTCAGTCCAAGCGTTATGAAAACGGGTGTTATAAATGTTTTTAAAAGCGTTATAAATAATTCATCCAAAACCGTCATTAAAAGGTTGAATTTCTGCTACGGTTTATTTTCAAAGCGTTGTGGATATTTATGTAAAACCGTGATGAATAATAAATATAGTTCAGAATTCAGGACATTTTGAAAGCGTTATGAATATTGCAGAATTCAGAAAATATTGAAAGTGTTATGAATAGATGATCTGTATATAGTCATTGTATCATATTTATAACGCACTATACTGCATGTTATATATTACATTCCAAACACTGCTCAATTCAATTCGAAAACAACCACTTTGAACCATATTCACAACAAAACATTGAAATGTAATATAAAGTACCATTCTCCATTTCATTGTCTCAAAATAGGGTGCATCAACATCTCACAGATATAGAGTACTTTAGCTAGCTACATTTTATTGTCCCAAAATAGAGTACTTTAGCTACCATTCTACATTTCTCCATTTCATTATATACATCTTCTCAAAATATATAGAGTATCCAATATAGCGTACACTTTAGCTACATCAAAACTATCCACATCAAAATATCTCACAAATACTGTAGCGAAGAAGCAAACTTGTAGCGAAGACTGTCCACAGCACATGTACGTAAAGATAAAACAAGGTTTAATATACTTTAAGATAAATAAAACAAAGCAAAAACCTCATTTTAGAGTCTGTCAATTTTAGAGTCTTTACTGGCCAGCTCGGGCTCTACGAACATACACAGACCAGAGCTTGAAGAGTATGATGACTGATGAGGACATAATACAAAGCCATCTCATGACAAATTATTTCACTTCTGAGGGATACAGAGAAACAAGCATGTGAAATATTATTCCTGCAAAGCAATTATCCAAGGCATTGACAAACCCAGGACCCTTATAGTCACAGATTAAGTGCTAGATTTGAGATGAAACAAGCTCCAGTAATATATGTATATGTGTGTGTGTATATATATATATATATATATATATATATATATATATATATATAATTGAGCAATGTGAAACTAACTTCAACTACAATTTCCCTTAGTATTATTGATGCCTCATGCAAGAAGGACACTGTTAGTGCACCTAAGAAAATTGAGCAATCTAGTGGGCTTAATATAACAATAGTCTGGAAATAGACATTAGAATGATAATTTCTTATTAGTACAGCCGCACCATACAATTTTAATTTTTTAATTGATTGCAAATTGAGTCTACATAAAAGTATATTCCAGTCTAAGTTGCATGTATAACTTCCTAAGGACCATCTATGTTGTATCTGTAAGACTGTAATGTATCTGACACATGATACTTCCTCGATACTCATGTCAAATCCCTCACATGGTTGGTGACTGGAATGTATACGGTTCTTGTCCATACTAACTAAATGCCAAACAGCAAGAACAAGCAACAAGCACATGCAAAACAGAACTCCCGAGAGTTTGGAAATTAGATGGATATACACACATGGATTACAGATAGGCCACAGTGGGTTCTTTGGTAAAAAGACAGCAAAACCAAAGAAATTACCTTGACCCTCATGTATCCATATGATCGGCAACGAATTCGACGAATTTGCATCGGACGTCATCTATTTCTTCCTCCGTGTATGTCTATTTTCCAGCCAATTTTTTTAGCTAAAAAGTCAAACAATAGTTACATTACTTTGTATAATTTCATAAAAGTAATTAAGAATTAAATTAATGAACAACTTACCATTGACTCAATAGTAGGAGAGGGGACTTCCATGAGATCCCGCATATATTTCATAACAAAATATCCGCATTCATAACCTCCAGCTTGTTTCGGGACCTACATGAAGATATTATTTGTAAGAGAAGATAATGTTCATGATTATAATAAGTCATAAATTAGTTTGATTACCTTGGGTAATTTCCAAGTAGGACTTATATTTGCTCTTTTACCACCAATATATGTTGTATTGAGGCCACTAGTAGAAAATAATTGTATATACTAACATCAGAATATACACATTATTAAAATATTAACAATAATAATAATTTTACTCACGTATTGAAGAACAACTTAATATCTCCTCTCGGGGTAAAACACAGCGAGTCCAACCAGTAAACATTAAAGGTAGAGAGGTCAACAACAATTAAAATCCAATGCTTCCTACATTATCAAAAGCTTGCTACTTGATTAAAACTTCTTACTTCCTGTAAATGAATGGAATGAAGCAAATTTGGGTTTTCTTAGCCTCTTGGAGCCTTTCTCTAATCAGATTGCTTATTACATGCCCGGATGCCCCACTCATAGCAGCAGGGTTGAACATTATCAAAAGCTCCCGAGAGTTTGGAAATTTATCAAGCAAAAACCTAAAGCCAAAAGAATAGTTAAATATGGTGTCAATCTCAAAATCAAAATTTCAGAATATAAATTTCATATTTCTTACCTCATGTAGGCGAGAACATGATTCACATCTAGCCAACCCATCCTACATACTTCCAGCAAAACGGTTTTAGAAAGATAACAAGATAAATTATAGCTTCCGAACATTCATTTCTCTAATGGTATTTTAAGATGAGGGTCGGTATCCTTAATGGTTGCTACCATCTCTCCGAAAGTGTCAATTATCTCCCTACCACAGCCAGCAACCTTCAAAGGTTGAACATTGTCAGCTTCAATTGGTTTAGTACTTTTCTGTTGCATATTGAATTTTTTTAGACAATTTCATAAAAGATATTGACACTAGCATTAAATAATATTACCTCAAGACCACCAAAGATTTCCAAACATGCATTAGGTTTACCTCAAGACCACCAAAGATTTCCAAACATGCATTAGCCAACCCATCCTACTAAAGCCGTTTGACAATAAAGTTTAGTTGAATTCTTATATAAACACTAAAACATATCACATATATACTAAAGGGAAAAAAAGAAAAAATAACTAGGTTAATGAGCCTTGTGAACTTCATGTGGCCACAAAGTAGGCAGCACACGGGGCAAGCGTCTAGGTGAATGAGCCACGCCTCACAAAAATGAGGCGCAAGGGTGAGCCATCTTTTTAAAATCACTGACCAATCCTCACCTTTTTTTTGGTGAGTTAGTGAATTCTGCCACATTCTAGAAACTTAAATCACAGGGAACACATGACGAGTTCAACAACATAAGATAGGGTTGCTACAATATGATGGCTTTGTGCATGAGTTGTTGGATTGTTTGTTCATTTGTTAACTGAAACTAAAATGTCTTTATCAAGTTTTCCAAAATACGGTCATTGGATAAAAAATAAGAACGATATTATGTCTAATATTGACTCAGACACTATTGAGAATTAAATGTAGTGTGATGTAGTTATCCATTGACAGTAACTGATATTCTTTAGTCTTTATGTTACTGTCATAAGTTAGCAAACCCAACATAATGTTTAGTACATACTGTTCAAAGTGTCTTCAAATGCACAAAGTCTCTAATCAACTTAGATGCATGCCCTTGGGTTTCTTACTAAATAATAGTCCATCACTATAATGATTGTACATCTAAATACTCAATAAAGCACACACATGGAAGTGATATGAGCTCAACAAAGGAAAACATCAACAAGCATGCAACCATTGTTTGAGGCATATTGTTAGATAGTCACAGGTTATTTGAAAAAGTTACAAAATCCAAAAGATTCAATGAGATGTGCGTCCTATGTCCAACCTGAAGAAAATACTTCTCATATTACAAGGACAGATTACATTTCCCGGACATATGCAAACATATCATAGTATCCCCTATTATAAGGTCATATTTCAAGAAGCTAATTGGGAGGATACCAACAACTTTAAGAAGCTCTTTCCTCTGTTGAGCCATGCAGAGAAGGTTCTTATACAAGATCAAGCAATGATACAAAATAACTGACTCAGAAATATGAGCTCACGAAGTCAGGGGTAGTGGGAAGCAAAAGAGGAAACCGTTATTTCTTAAAGATTATGGTTATGTGAGGAGTTGATGAGGTCCCTTGGCATAACTAACTTTGATTTGCTTTAAGCTTTTATATAGTTGTAGCTAATTTTGTAAGGAGTGGAGTCCCCCCCCCCCTCCGATATGTTTTTAATTCTTCTATTCTACATCTGTTCCTCTTGAAGAGTGGATTCTCTAACAAACCAGTTTAATCAGGGATGACTGGATGACGCCAGGATTTTGTAGTTAGAGGGACCAAGTTCAATATGATAAAATAAAAACTAAAATATTGCACCTGAACAAAAGAATCTTACAGTCAAGGAAGAAGGGAGGATATGATTTGGGGATTTGATCATGCTAACCAACCCTACATATTCACCATACATTGGACTAAGTAAAAAAATCATATGTTCGGCTCCATAAAAGCTACTCCTGGCTCGATTTAACTTCATTAACTAGCCAAGGTTCAACATGAAAATGAGCTCGATTTCGTTAATGGTCTGAGCTTGAACCTGAAATCAGCTTGTGAGCTCGTTAACAAACACTACTTGCGAAGCGGGAATAATGCGCGACTCATCTAGACTCAAGTTTTATATACTTAATTTTTGAAGTAGTGTCAGACCTGCACAAAACAGAAATTCTATTGCCAGCCTTGATTCAAAACAAGAATAATACATGGTCTAATGGTTTTTCCTATATATCGCTTGTACACTTGCTTATACATTACACTAAGCTTAATATGTACGCTACAGTAAGCTTGGCGTGCAAGAGTGCAAGTCAATCAGCTCGTAACTTGTAGCATACTATTGCAAGAAAAATCTCCTGAGGCCAATTTCATGAAAATCAAGCATACAACCATAGCCTATTGAGGTCACCAACCACTACTAGTATTGATACAACAATAATTCCCATCGCGTCTCAAATTGTTATACAAAAATATTTGCAAGATCCGTATCGGATTTGCAACTAGAATAATATTAGTTTATCACAAGACGGTGATTTTAAGACATGTTACCATGTAGCCATAGTATCATTCTATTTGAAATCGCATTTCTGAAATCTTACACTGAAACCCCGTCAAAATATAATTTATACTAATGATGTCGTATTATTTCAAAAAGATCAATAATTTGGTATTGGTATCAGGTTTGTTTCGAAACACTATTTTTTATGGAATATTCTTTTAAAAATAGCATTATTCATGTGATAGTTCACAAATCCCTCAATTTAGCTCAATTTTGAACTGAAATTTGAAAATTTAACCACATAAATCATGCCACAAACGAAAATCTAGGGTTTGGGGTAGGGGGAGAGACCTGTTGTGCTCCTGTACGAAGTGGGAGTTCTTGGCGTCCTCCTCTGCAAAAAAAATGCAAAATTAATCAGGGGAATAGAAAATCAAATCGGTATGAATAAAAAAAAGGGATAGCATCTACAAATATATATATATATATATGTATATATATATATATATATATATATATATATATATATGTATATATAAAATATATATATATATATATATATATATATATATATATATACCAGTGAGTCCGGCGGTGAATTTGGTGATTACAGCGCCGGTGATGGCGAAGCCTACGAGGAAAGGCCAGTTCCTCCTGAACTCCCTCTTGAAGAACACCGGCCATGGATCGAAAGTCTTCATCTCTCTCTCACCTCTTCGTGAAAAAAAGAGACTGACGGCTGGAATAAAACGTAGATTTCCAAACATGTATTCAAAGATTTCAGCCATCTTTTGAAAACCATGTCGAGGCAGAATTTAGGTCAAAAATTTCAAGAGAGAGGATGAGGGTCAAAAATTAGAGGATTTTACTAAAATCATGTCGAGACAGAATTTAGGGCATAAAATAAGCAATAATCGAGACATAATTTAGGACAAACCATGTCGCTGACGGTGGAGGAGTTTGCACACCGGTGGTGAAGGCTACGCCGGTGACAACCTTCGCTCTGCGGTGGAGTCTGTAACCGAGGAGAGTGGGGAGCGGGCTGAGGGGAGTGGGGGAGCGGTGAGAAGGAGAGCGGATGCAGCGAGTTGGGGAAAAAGAGAGAGGACGAGGGTTTAGGCTTTTTCTTAAGTGCGGGAGAAGTGCGGGAGAGTTGAGGTTTTGACTTAAATTTTGGTACTTTTTTTTCATAACGCTCGTATCACTGAAAGTCTATCAATAACGTTTATATTGGACACTGTCGTAGAATGGAGTCTTGCTAAACTTTGATGACGCTTCTTTATCAGTCGTCATGAAATTTACTTATCAAGCATCATTAATAGGTCTTTTTGTTGTAGTGTGTGTGATCTGACCTTATACATTGTAAGCATCATAGAAATTGTAGACATCATAGACATTGTTTAATTATTGCAAAGTAGACATCGTAGACATTGTTATTTTATTGCGAAGTAGACACCGTAGATATTGTTTAGACATTGTAGACATTGTTTAGACATTGTGGTGTAACTGTCCCTAGATCGATCACATATCAAAGGTACTTCAAATAGTTAGAAAGTATTTTCTTTTGTTTTATTCATTTACTGTCAGATTTCTGTTTAGTTTTATTATGGTTTTCCTATTTATTTTCAAATAATATATTTAATGGCTAACCTCTGTTTTATAGTCGTCATCATATATTGGAACTGTATTCACTGAATTATACTCGTTCCATCCTGACTGGGTAACCCAATATTTTTTTGGTTAGTCGCAACTACGCTTAGCATTGGGAAGACGGGTGTACTTGCAGGCCAAACCCAGAGACTAGCTAGATAGTTGAGTATTTATTCAGTTGTTCTTTATAAATTGTGAGACATTGTACCTTGTATCAAATATAAATCCTTAAATATTATAATTTAATTTAGTTATTGTGAATGAGCATTATTTGTGATTTTTAGCGTCGTGGCTTGACAGCATTCTACCGCCGATACTGCGGCGTAGGCTGGCTTGGACACACACTCGTATCCCGAAAAGCGGGTGCGGGTCATGACAAGTTTTTGTGGTGGCCCATGCAGGTCTATTTTTGCAAACCATATGAACTCGTGATAGTACTTAAGTTAGTCGTACTATTGCGAGCCTGCGATTAGGAAATGCTCATTCAAAAGTTAGGGTTAAATTTGATTTAAGAGAATGACTAGGACTAGGAGTCCCTTATTCAAATTGACCGTTGGGTAGTTAAGGTTGTTATATAGGCCATACAATTTAGATAAGGAGTTATTAAATTTAGATAGTTTGTCAGATCCCCATAGATACACTATTACCTTTTGATATGATGATATGACCTAATGTGGATAGACTATTCACTTGGTAAGTTAGGCCTTCCTAAATTAATGCTCTAACCTTGATAAATTGTTCAATTCTTTTCTTTTTGCCCTCTTTAGATATCATCCTCATATCATAATCCGAATTGCCTATTTAATTCTCATTATTGCCATAGGAATTATTTTTATAATTTCTGATTCTATTATACGAACCTCAAGCTAGTTTCGATTCAAAGTTTTCCCTCAATCATTTGAATACTCATGAAATATAGATTAGAATGTTTGTATTTCTCTTGTCTTCAGTTATTTCCTCCCTGGTCAATCTTTTATTTTTAAGGATTGAGACTTATAGGACAAATACTTACACTCCTCCCATCTGGATCACTCTCGGATCGGTTTGAGTTATCTTTCCTGTTTAAGCCGTATTACTTGTTAGTTTCCATAAGAAATTATTTTCTAAGAAGTCCATATTCTATTTTCCCCGTTGGCTTTTGAAGCCTAACATGACGCAGTTATCCATCTAGTAATTTTGAGTCGGTTTTGTTTTATGTTGTCTTTCGATCCTTGAGTATGAGAGAAATAGAGAATTAGAAATCTTATTTCGGTCGTTCTCCTAGTCGATCGCTTAGTTTTCAAAATTGATACCTAATCGATCATTTGATTTTCAAAATTGATAATGTCACTTCAAGGATAGATACTTACGATTTTCTATCATTGTCAACTTGTTTGAATCTCTAGAAGCTCCTTTGAATTTTAAGGATATAGGTGGAAGAATATTCGTTAACTCGTAATTGCAAGACAGCAGCGCACTGTCGCCATTTATTCGAATTGTGGAGACTGTGGGTTCACTGCAGCCAGTAGCGCACTGGCGAGGCATGACCCCTAAAGTTAAAATTATTTCAAGGAAATGTAGGTTATTGAATATTGCTAAAACTAGGTCTTAGTGGTCCTCTTTTGATCCTTGTTACCCTTGTGTTAATATTAGATAGAGTTAATAAATATCCAATATTATATCATATTTGAGTCACGAAACCAAGGATTTACTACAGCCAGATGTACACTGGCGAGACATAAATTTTCGATAAAATGGCTTCAGACATGATTATATTTTTTGGATACTATGGAGGTTAGGAAATGCCATGTCTGTCCCATTGATTCAAATCCAATACTAGTGGAACTATTATAAGTTGGGTAGCATGCCTCCCAGCCTAGCATTCTATTATTCTTGTGACCTATTAACGAGGTAATCGACTGACAATAGTAAGTTTACCTAGACTATAGAGTTTAAAGGTCCCCAACTCTTTGGACGACCAAGGTCTTAGACACAAAAAAAACAGCAGAACAACTATAGAGGCACCAACACCGGACGAGTCTTAGATTTTGATGAACTTGAACTACACGTGCCTTCTTTCAATCATAATTCTCGTGTACTTATATTTTTGACTATCTTAACTGATGCTGCTATTATAGCCTAGTTTTACAAGCTTATTCTTTTATCGAGCTAAATTCAAAGCATATGTTTATTGGGGACACCCACTAGCATATTGTCTAGTTAGAATCGATGTATTATGGTCTGATCAACCTTAGTGCATTGGTTCGTCCTTCATATGATTAACCTACGTGGATTGATATATAGATGTGTCTATGATCTCACCCGCAATTGCCTTGACAATTCTCTTGAATTATTTATTCGCCTTTGGAACCCATAATCACGTTTGTTTTCCTCTTCCTTGAACTCTTCATTATTTTTCCCTTTACTTACTTCGGGAAAACAAATGCTCATATTTGAGGGAGGATAGACACATAATGTCCCCCATAGTTCACCATACCACCTATGGCGATAAAAACTATTACACCATCATTTTTCCTCTATTTGAAATCAGAAAACGATCCTCAAAACTTGATCCATATCTATCATATCACGTTATCTATTACACCGTGATCACCACTTAAATTTCTCTAACTTCATTAATCATAAAACCTTGTCTTAGTTTAATTTTGAGAAATAAATTTCTGAATTATATAGGTTGGGAGCCCTCTAAATTTTAGGATTTACCAGTATTACCGTTTGACTAGGATAAGTTGGTTCCCACTAAGAGGATAAACTAGTGCCTCATGAACACCCACTTTCTATTTAGATCTTTTGGTGTCCTCAACCGTGATATTGATATTCGGAGCACGAGACCAGCTGCTACCTTCCAACAAATATTATATGCAAGATCTAGATGAGTCCACCTTCATGTAGACATATCATGTCATACTAAAACATGTTCCCTTGTACTCTATTTTTATGATACGACTTTCAGGTCAAAAAGACTAACTAGAACCCTTACCGTAATACCAATGCACTTCTTGACTCCAATTAGAGACTCAATCTCGACTCAAACCTTTCGACCCAATATATGGTTGTGATCTACTCGAAGTCCACTACGCACATGCCACCAGTGTGGCACTCAATTGAGTCTTCTTGTGCTACTTAAACACAAAAGTCACAGAAGACGCATTTTTGGACTTTAGGAACTTAGTTAACCAACCTTACTGGCTTTTAGCCCCACCATTTGAGTTGTAACCTATTCTAGGTTACCTTAACCTAATAGAAATGGGTCAGATTGATTTTTATGGATCTGGTCCATCCAATATAGATTAAAACCTAAGATTCCTTCAATCAGAGATTGATGTCCAATTAGGGAACCCATTTCAACCCATCCATGCATCTCGCCATATTTGGACTATAAAACCAAACTTATAAAATAAGACCCTACACCTATAAGTAGTCCCTATCTCTTGGTCCAATAAACCTCCTTCCATAAAATCCTTAACTGTATTCCTTCGTAGCACGTGTTGTGCGATGAATGAAATCCCGATTTACCAACTTATTTTTGGTTATGTTTAACCAAGACCTTTCCTACTATTTTAATGAGACATAGTCAATATATGAGCAATATCAAATAAACAGTACCTTGGCTTCCTATAGAGTCCGTGACTACGAACAGAAGAACCCCATATCCTCATACATCTCCTTAAAATTGGACCCTTTAGGAGTCCTATTACTGTGCTTCCCATGATAACCAATTTGTGTAAGTGAGTAGAATCTTGAACTCACCATACGCTGTCCTATAGAAGGGATGTCAAACTGGGAATCCATTCGTAACCATTCTTCCATCTGTTTAGAAGTTTTGATACGATCCTCGTACTGTATTTTATCCCTTGCTGGTGTGTTTAGGTAACCACGGTAGAAGATCGCAACCTTAATTCTCCAAATCTATTCTATCATAGAATCGTATCTTGGATTGAAATTCGAAAATAGAAATTGCTGAAGTGTATAGGCAAGCCTCTCTAAGAATGTAGGGTTCCTTTGAATTAGCCAAGGATCGGGATAAATTGGTTCCAATTGAACTAATAAATAGTAGTTCATAACGTCCACTCCTATCTGTATCATCCGATGATCTCTACCATGACTTTGATATTTGAAGAACAACACTAGCATTTTTTTGCCAACAAATTTCACCCTCATGAACTAGACTAGTTAAACTACACACATGACATACATGTCACACACAAACACACCTCCCTGCACTCTATTTCTATTACACCACATATATGATACATGTTCACTTATGTGATGACCATAGTTCGTATTACGTATTTTGGGATATGTGTACGTATCTGACTCGTATTGCATGTCTCCTGGCTTGGTTCGGCTTGTTTGGGTTGGCTTGGTTCGGCTTGGGTTGCTTATTGGTTCATCATGAACTAAGGAGAGAACCCTTACCTACCACCACCATCCCCATTTATTAATCCCACTCTCTTCTCTCTCCTCATTATCACTTCAATAATTTTTCTTCTTCTTCATTTACTCCTCTCCACCTACACCCAAGAGCCCTAGGCAAGTACAACTTGCTTCATGATGGATCTCAAGTTTTATTGTTCCATTCCCTTCTTTACATGATTATAAGCCTCTTTAGAACTTGGAGTTTTTTTTATGGATAGATTCTTCTAGATCTACATTATAACTTTGGGGTTTCATGAGTTCATAGAGTTTTCTTGGTTTTTATCTATTAAAACATGTTTTTTTTGAAAAATAATAGTTCCATGAGCAAGAGCACGAAATTTCGTATGAATTTGGTTTTTGATTCACCTCATTTTGAGTTAAAATAAAGTTTTTATGGTCAAAACAAGTTTTCTGAATTTTTCAAGTCGGCTGAGTAAACTTTTACGCAGGGAACCCTGATACTGCGTATTTTACGCTGGATAGCATCCAGAATGTAAGATTTTACGCAGGGAACCCTGATATTGCGTATTTTATGCTGGATAGCATCCAGAATGTAAGATTTTACGCAGGAAAACCTGATATTGCGTATTTTACGCTGGATAGCATCCAGAATGTAATATTTTATGCAGGGAACCCTGAATTTGCGTATTTTATGCTGGATAGCATCCAAAATATAAGATTTTACGCAGGGAATCCTGAATTTGTATATTTTACGCTAGATAGCATCCAGAATGTAAGATTTTACGCAGGGAACCCTGAATTTGTGTATTTTACGCTGGATAGCATCCAGAATGTAAGATTTTATGCAGGGAACCCTAAATTTGCGTATTTTACGATGGATAGTATCCAGAATGTAAAATTTTATGCTGGAACCCCCCTTTTGCGTATTTTACGCAGAATTGAATTTTTGGCGTAAAAAGTGCACAGAATGACTGTTTTTGCCAAGTTTAACTATTTTCTAGCCAGAATTTCGAAAAACTTAAAACATGAAAGTTTTAGATCTTTGTCTTGCCTTTCCGAATATCTCTGGAGCACCTCATTTTGAGTTCGTATGAGGAAGTTATGCCCCGTCTCCCCTGAGCTGCATGATTCCTCCACAACTCTTGCACCATGTTTATATTTAGTTATTGCATATACGCTTATACCAGGTTAAATGTAAATTTTAAATATGTTCCATGACATAATGGTGACCAGTTATGGTGCACTTTTGACAAATGACCTGACATAATAATGGCCCGTCGTGGCGCACTCTTGACAGTGAATTTGACATAATATATATCTCGAATGCTGTTGCGACGGCTAGCATGTCATGACATAATTGAATGACCTGGACACCGTGGGCGATTGCGTTTGTACAAATAAACCAGTACTGTCTTGCATCATGTCTAGGATAGGGATCCCTAAGTACCACGGTCAGGGATACCTACAGTAATTGACTAAGGCTAATAAACTAGAATAATTCAGTAGACATGAAGAGATTCCCAGCTACAGGCAATCCCGTTATTTGGGCGCATTAAGTGGACTTGTAGCCTACCGACGAGTAGGGCACATTTCCAGCACACAGTCACGTGTTGCATTCTTTATAAACGGACATTCGACCTGGATAACCGGATGGTCTGCAGGGCTTGTGGATGTTGGGATAATCTCATTGCATCTTGCTAATAACTAGGCCTGTGATAACCCTAGTTAGTTAAAAGTATCAAGCCGTACTCTCGATTGGTCGTGATTAATTGGATGGAGTTTATTCCAGCTTAGTCTTATCCTGATCCTGTGCAAGATTGTGACATGACATGATTATTGATGCTTGCCTTAACAATAACGATCGGAGGTCCAGTTCTGTTCAGGCGAAGGGTTACAACCCCGGTCCTTGTTTGGTTTAAGGATTGTAACCTGGCTCCCGGAGCAGTTCTGTGTCCTCTCTTCGTTTATTGTCTTATTACAACCCCATGCCATGTTCGTCATGTTTTACCTTACCTTAATACCATGATTATTTATACTGGCCTTAGCGATAAAGATCGGGGGTCCAGTTATGTTCAGGTGAAGGGTTACAACTCCGATCCTTGTTTGGTTTAAGAGTTGTAACTGGCTCCCGGAGCAGTTCTGTGTCCTCTCTTCGTTTATTGTCTTCACTGTACCAATAGTATTTGAGACGGATTTCTATTCAGGTGAAGGGCTGCAACCCCGGTCCTTGTTTGGTTTAAGGGTTGTGACCTAGCTACTTAATGGTTTCCTCGTACTCAGTTTACTATTGTTATCTCTATTATTATCAGTTCTTTATTTATTACCTTTAATATTCTATTATGATATGCTAGTTTTTGTTCCTAAGTGAAGCCTCCTTTGTGGCACTTGCACTTTCTGGGGTCTGACCCAGCTGGTTTTGTGTGGCCAGATATCGGAGCAGCACCAGAGGATCCACCTGTCTTCTAGCCAGATGGTGACCACCAAGCGTAACCCTGGCAACGAGTAGGTTTCTTTTTGTCCTCCCACTTTATTGTAAAAATTATTCTTTTGAGGCATTTAGTCGGCGAGCACGTGTTAGCTCGTATTGCACCTTTATTTACTGTCCGCCTACGGGCTGTAACATTATCGACAGATCCTAGGGTTGATCATGTATGACTGAACTCTTGCTAGTCTTGACATTTTGTACGACTAGCTTCATGATCATCCAATATATAATGTATGGGACGCCTTGCTATTATATATTTGGTGCTCTCACATCTTGTAACTATTATTGCTTGCTTGAGATTGAGACAATAGGCTGGTTCATGACCATAGGAGACTGTTGGCTTGTAGTTAAACCCTTATGTATCTAGACAGCCGTGACCGTATAGCGAGGTGGGTTGCACTTCAATATATGTAGCTGGCTATGTATGCCCCCGCTTGTTCTGGGGCGTTACATGGTTTAAGTGGTGGCCCATGCAGGTCTTGTGAATCAAGATATATGAGGGTTTACCGAATAGAAGTCTCAATCAGCACTCGCCCTTTATCTCTGCTTGTATCTTCTGAATCCCTGTAATCTTGACCTGATCACATGCTTGTATCGTTGATCTGTCCTGGTCCTTCCTTATTATTCCCTATGTCGTCTTCTTTAGTGGCATTGTTCCTGGACCTGCCGATCAGCAAGGCGGAGCACCTTCCGTGGACCAGCA
This sequence comes from Iris pallida, assembly GCA_029216955.1. NCBI lineage: Eukaryota > Viridiplantae > Streptophyta > Magnoliopsida > Asparagales > Iridaceae > Iris > Iris pallida. The sequence goes on from JANAVB010006796.1 coordinate 3,977,362, forward strand.
ACAACCCAGAGATCAAGCCCAACATTCAGGAGTAGCCTCCAGAGTCATGCCTACTGGAGGAGAGCCACCAGTTCAGTCCGTCTAGCCTGCAGAGCCTGATGATGGCACTTTGGTGGTCTCATCAGGTCACTATTAGCCTCCCAGGATCGTCGAGGAGATGCCTTGCACCAGGCGGTGGCAGACGCTTTGACCAGAGGAGGTCATCAGGGTAATAGCACGGCCAACAGCTTCAAACGCTTGAACCCAACCTTCTTCGACGACAGTGAAGATACGATCGCTGCAGATGCATGGCTTCAGGACACAGAGGTGATTCTAGAAGCAGCCAGGACTCCAGAGAACGATAAGATGGCCGTGGTGCGCATACAGATATTGGATCTTGCCCGCAGCTGGTGGGCGGCACAGGCCGTTAGATTAGTGGCCCCTATTGCCTGGGCAGTATTCAGGAAGAGATTCCAGACCAAGTATTTTGATGTTGTAGTTTGGTATGATCTACAGACGAGGTTCACCAATCTGAAGCAGATGGACAGGACGGTCGATGGATATGCGGCCGAGTTCTCCAGACTTAGTCGATTTGCTCCACCTTGGTGGCGACCGAGTTCGATAGAGCCCAGCGGTTTCAGCAGGGGCTCCACCTAGAGATTTTGTTGGCGGTGGAGCAGTTTGAGCATCAGACCTTTGATGCAGTACTGAAGGCAGCCCGGAGGCATAAATATACCTCTTGGAAGATCATGGATATGACCAGATGTCGGAAGCGATCCCATAGCTAGATGAACCAGTCGTCAGCCCCAGCCCCGGCAGCCAGGGCTTTGACCATTGGAGCTCCGAGGTGGGCGGCCTCAGTGGCATTGGTTCAGCATTCCATCCCGACGCACCCTCAGCAGCAGAAGCAGAAGCAGTCTTCCGCAGTGGGATGTTCACACTGCGGGAAGCCAGGGCATGTGGTATCAGAGTGTCGCAGAGCACAGGGTTTGTGCTTGGTTTGTGGTGCCCCGGACCACAGGGTTAGGAACTGCCCGAATATGGGGAGTTCATCGGCCTTCTCTAGTCCTTCAGTTAGAGGACCAACACCAGTCCAGCAGCAGCAGCTGCTGTAGTACCCGTTCTCGTGGCCATTGTCGACGCAGGCCCAGGTATTCCAACAGCAGAGACCGCAGCAGTATGTCCAAGCCTAAGCCCTGATCTAGAGCAGACAGAGGAATTTTCAACAGAGGGGACCCGCACCCAGAGGGCATAGTCAAGTGCTGGCCTTGACCATGGGAGAGGAAGGAATAGCACCCGGTGAGGTAGTGGCAGGTACTATTCTCGTCAACACCTTTTCAGTTTCAGTATTATTTGATTCTGGTACCTTGCATTCATTTATGTCTGCACGATTCGCAACACGGATAGGACTGGAGCCCGAGTCATTATCAGTAAGGCTCAATATACTTACTGGTAACGGTCTTGTGGGAGTAGATAGAGTGTTTTCCTCGTGTCGGGTCGTAGTTAGCGGTAGAGAGTTTCCCGCTAGGTTGATAGAATTCCCGATGGCCGATTATGATGTGGTCTTAGGGATGGATTGGTTGAGGGACCAGTATGCCAGGATAGATTGCCATATTGGCAGGGTTGTTTTTAGCATACCAGGCGAGCAGGAGTTTTCTTTTTCCCGAGGCGAAGTTGAACCTTCTCCTCCCATATTGCGGATGGCAGTAGCAGCAGTGCAGTTACCCCGGATCGTCGAGGAGTTTCCAGATGTTTTCTCAGAAGAGCTTTCAGGAATGCCGCCAGAGCGAGAGATCGAGTTCACCATAGACTTGATCCCCGGGACCGCACCTGTGTCAGAGAGAGTCTACAGGATGGCGCCGTCAGAATTGGAGATATTGTACAAAATGATTGAAGAACTCAAAACCAAGAGATTCATTCGTGCTAGTGGATCTCCTTGGGGAGCCCCGATGCTTCTTGTGAAAAAGAAGGATGGTACGTCCAGATTATGTGTAGATTATCATACCTTGAACTCAGTGACAATCAAGAACAGATATCCTCTCCCAAGGATAGATGACTTGTTTGATCAACTCAGAGGAGCAGCAGTATTCTCGAAGATAGATTTGCGGTCAGGGTACCACCAGATCAGAGTCAGAGAGCAGGACATCCCGAAGACGGCATTCAGATCTAGATATGGGCATTGGGAGTTTCTTGTTATGCCATTTGGAGCAACCAATGCGCCGGCTGTATTCATGGACCTCATGAATCGTATCTTCATGTCTTATTTGGATCAGTTCGTGATTGTGTTCATAGAAGACATCCTGGTCTATAGCAAGAGTGAAGCGGAGCATGAGCAGCATCTCAGAGTTGTCCTCCAGATTCTCCGAGAGTACCAGTTGTATGCCAAGTTCAGTAAATACGAGTTCTGGCTTGATCGCATTTCATACTTGGGTCATATCATTACCAAAGAAGGAGTAGAAGTGGATCCCCAGAAGATCGTGGCTATTGAGACATGGCCAGTGCCTAGCACAGTTGTAGAAGTTCGCAGTTTTCTTGGATTGGCCGGCTACTATCGGCGATTTGTTTCAGACTTTGCCCGGATTTCAGCACCGTTGAAGCAGTTAACCCCCAAGGATGTGCAGTTTGCTTGGACAGCAGAATGTCAAGATTCTTTTGAGAAGTTGAAGCGAGACTTGATGACGGCACCCATTCTCACACTTCCAGATGGGACCTGAGGATCCTCAGTATATTGTGATGCTTCAGGCCGAGGTTTAGGATGTGTTTTGATGCAACATGGGAAGGTAATAGCTTATGCGTCATAACAACTTCGTGATCATGAGAGGAATTACCCAACCCACGACTTGGAGCTGGCAATCGTGGTGTTTGCGCTAAAGCTTTGGAGACACTACTTGTATGGAGATAGGGTGGAGATTTTCACCGACCACAAGAGCCTGAAGTATGTGTTCACTCAGAAGGATCTTAATATACGTCAGAGAAGATGGCTAGAGCTGCTTGTGGTTTATGATGTCAACCTGCAGTATCATCCTGAAAAAGCCAATGTTGTTGCAGATGCATTGAGCAGGAGAGCCGGAGTCTATTTTCTGACAGTGCAACCAGAATTGTTAGCAGATCTTCAGAAGATGGGTATAGAAGTTGTCCTTCCTACCAGTGTGGCATTGATGGCCAGCATGCAAGTTTAGTCCAGTATAGTTGAGAGAATCAAGATAGCTCAGTCATCAGATTCTAAGCTTCAGTGGCTTAGGACAGAATGTGTAGCAGGGCGAAGACCAGAATTATGCATTCATGAAGACGGTACACTTCGACATGGTAAGCATTTTTGTGTACCCAGTGGAGATATCAGACAGGAAGTCATGACCGAAGCTCACAGTTCTCAGTACTCGATTCATCCCGGTGGCACGAAGATGTACCGAGATATCCGTCAACACTTTTAGTGGAATGGCATGAAGAGAAAGATAGCTCGGTTTGTCTCTCGGTGTTTGGTTTGCCAACAAGTCAAGGCTAAACATCAGAGGCCAGCTGGACTTCTTCAGCCCTTGCCGATTCCAGAATGGAAGTGGAAGCATATAACCATGGATTTCGTGACTGGATTACCTCGATCCCCGACTAGTAGAGATGATATTTGGGTTATAGTTGACAGGCTCACGAAGGTGGCTCACTTTCTCCCATTCAGAGTTGGTCAGTCGACGGCTCAGCTAGCAGAGATGTACCTCAGACAGATAGTCAGACTTCACGGAGTGCCGGTCAGTATCACCTCGGACAGAGATTCGAGATTCACGTCGCACTTTTGGCGTAGTCTGCAAGAGAGTTTGGGAACTCACCTCCAGTTTAGCTCAGCTTATCACCCGCAGACAGATGGTCAGTCAGAACGTACGATCCAGACTCTTGAGGATATGTTGAGATCTTGTACGCTCGACTTCGACGGTTCGTAAGAAGATCACCTGCACCTGGTGGAGTTCTCGTACAACAACAGTTTCCAAGCTAGCATCCAGATGGCACCATTCGAGGCACTGTATGGTAGAAAGTGCAGATCCCCACTAGCATGGGACGATGTTGGAGAAAGGCAGATGCTTGGTCCCGAGTTGATCACTCAGACAGTTGAGGTGGTCAGGAGAGTCAGAGATCATCTTCGCGTTGCACAAGATCGTCAGCGCCATTGGGCCGATTCTCATCGACGTTCCCTTGAATTTTCTGTCGGCGACCATGTATTCCTTAGGATCTCGCCTAACCGTGGCATCATTCGTTTCGGCATACGGGAAAAGCTTAGTCCTAGGTATATAGGGCCGTTCGATATCCTGGAGCGAGTAGGAGATATGTGCTATCGTCTCGCTCTTCCGCCGTCTCTGAGTGAGATGCATGACGTGTTCCATGTATCCCAAATACGACGGTATATCCCGGACTCGAGCCATATCCTAGATCATTCGGAATTGGTTATTGGTACCAACCTTTCGTATGAGGAAAGGCCCATGTCCATATTGGACCGGAGAGAGAAGAAACTCAAGAACAAGACTATCAAGTTAGTCCGAGTTGCTTGGGGTCATCACTCTTTGGGTGAGTCAACATGGGAGCGTGAGGATGATATCCGATCGCGATATCCCGACCTGTTTGACTCGTGAGGTATAATATCCTTCTTATGCCTCATGCCTTCGATTCCTTGCTTGCATGAATAATTGCTTGATTGCTAGACTAGTATAGCTTGCCTGTGATTAGTATAGCTTGTCCTTGCATCTCTAGCTTCTTGATTAAATTTTGAGGACGGAATTCTTTTAAGGTGGGTAGAGTTGTGATGACCATAGTTCGTATTATGTATTTTGGGATACGTGTACGTATCTGACTCGTATTGCATGTCTCCTGGCTTGGTTCGGCTTGTTTGGGTTGGCTTGGTTCGGCTTGGGTTGCTTATTGGTTCATCATGAACTAAGGGGAGAACCCTTACCTACCACCACCATCCCTATTTATTAATCCCACTGTCTTCTCTCTCCTCATTATCACTTCAATAATTCTTCTTCTTCTTCATTTACTCCTCTCCACCTACACCCAAGAGCCCTAAGCAAGTGCAACTTGCTTCATGATGGATCTCAAGTTTTATTGTTCCATTCCCTTCTTTACATGATTATAAGCCTCTTTAGAACTTGGAGTTTTTTTATTTTTATGGATAGATTCTTCTAGATCTACATTATAACTTTGGAGTTTCATGAGTTTATGGAGTTTTCTTGGTTTTGATCTACTAAAACTTGTTATTTTCGAAAAATAATAGTTCCATGAGCAAGAGCACGAAATTTCGTATGAATTTGATTTTTGATTCACCTCATTTCGAGTTAAAACGAAGTTTTTATGGTCAAAACAAGTTTTCTGAATTTTTCAAGTCGGCTGAGTAAAATTTTACGCAAGGAATCCTGATATTGCGTATTTTACGCTGGATAGCATCCAGAATGTAAGATTTTACGCAGGGAACCCTAATATTGCGTATTTTACGCTGGATAGCATCCAGAATGTAAGAATTTACGCAGGGAACCCTGAATTTGCATATTTTACGCTGGATAGCATCCAGAATGTAAGAATTTACGCAGGGAACCCTGAATTTGCATATTTTACGCTGGATAGCATCCAGAATGTAAGATTTTACGCAGGGAACCCTGAATTTGCATATTTTACGCTGGATAGCATCCAGAATGTAAGATTTTATGTAGGGAACCCTGAATTTGCGTATTTTACGCTGGATAGTATCCAGAAAGTAAAATTTTATGCTGGAACCCTCCCCTTTTGCGTATTTTACGCAGAATTGAATTTTTGGCATAAAAAGTGCACAGAATGACTGTTTTGCCAAGTTTAGCTATTTTCTAGCCAGAATTTCGAAAAACTTAAAACATGAAAGTTTTAGATCTTTGTCTTGCCTTTCCGAATATCTCTGGAGCACCTTATTTTGAGTTCGTATGTGGAAGTTATGCCCCGTCTCCCATGAGCCGCATGATTCTTCCACAACTCTTGCACCCTGTTTATATTTAGTTATTGCATATACGCTTATACCAGGTTAAATGTTAATTTTAAATATGTTCCATGACATAATGGTGACCATTTGTGGTGCACTTTTGACAAATGACCTGACATGATAGTGGCCCGTCGTGGCGCACTCTTGACAGTGAATTTGACATGATATATATCTCAAATGTTGTTACGACGGCTAGCATGTCATGACAGAATTGAATGACCTGGACACCGTGGGCGATTGCGTTTGTATAAATAAACCAGTACTGTCTTGCATCATGTCTAGGATTGGGATCCCTGAGTACCACGGTCAGGGATACCTACAGTAATTGACTAAGGCTAATAAACTAGAATAATTCAGTAGACATGAAGAGATTCCCAGGTATAGGAAATCCCGTTATCTGGGCACATTAAATAGACTTGTAGCCTACCGACGAGTAGGGCACATTTCCAGCACACAGTCACGTGTTGCATTCTTCATAAACGGACATTCGACCTGGATAACCGGATGGTCTGCAGGGCTTGTGGTTGTTGGGATAATCTCATTGTATCTTGCTAATAACTAGGCCTGTGATAACCCTAGTTAGTTAAAAGTATCAAGCCGTACTCTTGATTGGCCGTGATTTATTGGATGGAGTTTATTCCAGCTTAGTCTTATCCTGATCCTATGCAAGATTGTGACATGATATGATTATTGATGCTTGCCTTAACAATAACGATCGGGGGTCCAGTTCTGTTCAGGCGAAGGGTTACAACCTCAGTCCTTATTTGGTTTAAGGGTTGTAACCTGGCTCCCGGAGCAGTTCTGTGCCCTCTTTTCATTTATTGTCTTATTGCAACCCCATGCCATGTTCGTCATGTTTTACCTTACCTTAATACCATGATTATTTATACCGGCCTTAGCGATAAAGATCGGGGGTCCAGTTCTGTTCAGGCGAAGGGTTACAACCCCGGTCCTTGTTTAGTTTAAGAGTGTAACCTGGCTCCCGGAGCAGTTCTGTGTCCTCTCTTCGTTTATTGTCTTCACTGTACCAATAGTATTTGAGACGGGTTTCTATTCAGGTGAAGGGCTGCAACCCCGGTCCTTGTTTGGTTTAAGGGTTGTGACCTAGCTACTTGAATGGTTTCCTCGTACTCAGTTTACTGTTGTTATCTCTATTATTATCAGTTTTTTTATTTATTACCTTTAATATTCTATTGTGATATGCTGATTTTAGTTCCTAAGTGAAGCCTCCTTTGTGGCACTTGCTCTTTCTGGGGTCTGACCCAGCTGATTTTGTGTGGCCATATATCGGAGCAGCACCAGAGGATCCACCTGTCTTCCAGCCAGATGGTGACCACCAGGCGTAACCCTGGCAACGAGTGGGTTTCTTTTTATCCTCCCACTTTATTGTAAAAATTATTCTTTTGAGGCATTTAGCCGACGAGCACGTGTTAGCTCGTATTGCATCTTTATTTACTGTCCGCCTACGGGCTGTAACATGATTGACAGATCCTAGGGTTGATTATGTATGACTGAACTCTTGCTAGTCTTGACATTTTGTATGACTAGCTTCATGATCATCCAATATGTAATGTATGGGACGCCTTGCTATTATATATTTGGTGCTCTGACATCTTGTAACTATTATTGCTTGCTTGAGATTGAGACAATAGACTGGTTCATGACCATAGGAGACTGTTGGCTTGTAGTTAAACCCTCATGTATCTAGACAGCCGTGACCGTATAGCGAGGTGGGTTGCACTTCAATATACGTAGCTGGCTATGTACGCCTCCGCTCTCCAGTATTCTGGTTCTGGGGCGTTACAACTTAGAACAAACCCTAGAGGCCATTTTGATCTATTCTTAATTAACCACACAATTATCGACCCATTCCCTTAAGTAAACTGAATAACCGGGATCCATGCAAGACGCGTCACATCTATGATGTATGCAACCCATCTAAAGAAGCCCATACCTCTTGCACAACACCAAAAGACCAACCCTCACACGCTAGTCATCATGTCTTAAAAGAATATACCTAATCATGCCATGTCTTCAATTAGACTTCTATGAGAAGGCTTCCTGCAAGCTCTCATCTTTTAGTTACCTATGTGGAGCAAATCCTTTGAAACGACACGTTTTAGTTATATTCAAACAAGAAATGGTTACTTTCTTGTTGAAATATGATACAGGAATGATGTTAATCGTAATAGTTTCTCCTTGAAGTTATTGACCAAGAACACCATGACAATATCTAGACTCTCTTAGAATCCGGGACTGCGATCAGAAGCGTCCAGTTTCTCGTGTCTCTTCTTAGAACTCGTCAATCTCAGAAGCCTTGCAACGATGATTTTTACGGTTAAGCCAGCTTTTATAAGTTGGGTAGGTCCTTAACCCAAGAATACCGTATCTTGTAGGATATGGAGCCAACATGGATTCCTTTTAAAATTATCCCTCCATCTTTTCGGAAACGGAGTTACGATTCGTCATTCAGCTCTCCCTTTATATTAAAATATCGTATTCTTGATACTAAGAATATTTTTAATTTCAAGGACGAAATTTTTATAAGTTGGGCAGGATGTAAACCCACGAAGTTTCAAAAAAAATTTATTTTATTTTATTTTATTTGTTTTTATATATTATTATGAGTTTTATTTATTTATTAATGGTATGGTTATAATTTTCTTGTTAAGTTATATTAGAATTAAATGTAAATATACATCAGTATAATACCCCCCTACCCTAGAAAAGTGGGCAAAATAGTTTTGGTATTTTAGATTTTTGAGAAAATAATAATAATGATTATTATTAAAATTTCTAGTATCTAATTTAGTATTTTAAATTACTTATACAAGTATATATACCTAACTATATATATATATATACTTAATAATAATAATAATAATAATTGATTAATACTGTTTATTTTCTTTGAGCCCGAGCCCAGGGGTGTGGCATGTGTTTTCCTTATTCGTTTTCTTGCTTCTTCAAATCTCAAGCGATTGTAAACACTTTAAATCCAAACCAAAATCCATCGAAATCTCCTATAATACAAACCCTTATCCGATTCTCTTTCGATAACATCCAAACCCATTTCAAAATTTGATACGAAATCATCTCTAAAATTAGGTTTCAACTTTGATATAAAGTTCTAAACAGAGTAAAGGTCGGGAAAACTTTACTTCCGAATATGAGAACCCTGCGACCTTTTAGAGAACTCTGCCAGTTGGCCTGAAGCTCACGCACCTCCTCGACTTTCCCAGACTGCCATCGCCCGGAGTAGCCGTGGATCGTCGCACATACTGCAGTGGCCACAGCAACATCATATAACTGCGACAGCAGCAGTAGCAAATAGCCTTTTTTGAGGAACGATTTCTTCCACATCGTGCACTTGTTTTCAAAACCAATTAGTTTGCCAAGTTCACAACATAACCGCCTTATGTACCTATTAATTAGTATGTTTTTAAACTAATCGAATCGTAGATAAATCTAGTCAAAAATTGGCGGAAAAACCTGTTCAAAATAGAACAGTTTCGAAGTTGAAACTCCATTTTAGAAGACGGATTGTGATCGAGACATTAGGGTTTATCCAAAACTAATTAAGAAAAGTGATAGACAACTTATAGGGCTTTACAAACCTTTTCTTAGATTCGAATTTTGTCGACTGTGCGTCGAGAAATCGATCTCCTAAAACTGGCAAAAATCGGTTTTCAAAACAGTAAGAATTTTAGAAAAATCACTGATACGACGTGCGCTCCGACAAATCGGGAGATGTAGTCGCGACCCGTGAGCATTGAAAGACGCGTATGGATGTTGTCGACGTATGAAATTTGACTGAACTCAATTTGGTTGTGCGTGCGCGACAAAATCGAGGTGTATCCATCGAGATATCCCGTATCGGCCCATTTGTAAACTAGTCCATAACTTCGTGCACATTCGTCATCTCAAGACGAAACTTGCGCCAGTAGGATCATATCATTTTTTGGTCATGTACGCCAAGTTTGGTTCGATTCTGAGAATGTCGACCGGAATACTATTTTGGCGGGCCCGCGACCCGACCCAACAGACAAATTTGTGCACGGCCCACCGGAATCCAACTTTGGACATACAGTTGGGTTTGTCTCATTAAATCGAACCCGTAAATATATAGTTTGACAACTTTAGAGATCGTAGATACTGGCATGCTTTTCGGTGTAAAGTGAGTCCAACGATAGACACCGTTTTGGCCGAAATTACCATTTTGTCCCTGTGTCCAGAATTGGACTTATGGGTAGGCTATTCTAAATAATTTGACTATTCTAAACACATCGATAATATCTATTTTAGCTCCCAGAGGCTTTTGTGCAGTTGGACTTTTGTGTGGCATATTGAGTGGTCGGTATTATCGATTTCACCAACAAAGGACCCCAGGCGAGTACATTGTGTTGTTTGTTTTCGATATTGATCATTACTATATCTCATTGTTCGTCGTTGAATATGTGGTTCTCGTCTCTTTTATATTTTATCGTATTCTTACCTATAGAGTCGGAAAAGAAAAGTACCAAAGATGTGTGATCTGACCTTATACATTGTAGACATCGTAGACATTGTAGACATCGTAAACATTGTTTAATTATTACAAAATAGACATCGTGGACATTGTTTAGACATCGTAGACATTTTTTAGACATCGTAGACATTGTGGTGTAACTGTCCCTAGATCGATCACATATCAAAGGTACTTCAAACAGTTAGAAAGTATTTTCTTTTGTTTTATTCATTTACTATCAGATTTCAGTTTAGTTTTATCATGTTTTTCCTATTTATTTTCAAATCATATATTTAATGGTTAACCTCTGTTTTATAATCGTCATCATATATTGGAACTGCATTCAATAAATTGTACTTGCAGGCCAAACCTAGAGACCAGTTAGATAGTTAAGTATTTATTCAGTTGTTCTTTATAAATTATGAGACATTGTGCCATGTATCAAATGTAAATCCTTGAATATTGTAATTTAATTTAGTTATTGTGAATGAGCATTATTTGTGATTTTTAGCATCGTGGCTTGACAGCGTTCTACCACCGACACTACGGCGTAGGCTTGGCCTGGACACGCACTCGTATCCCGAAAAGCGGGTATAGGTCATGACAATAGGTCCAGTGCTAATAATGTCTTATGTCGGCAGAGTAAGTTATTACTTAACTATAGGAAAGGATGTCAGTTGTTGGTAAGAATCACTTGAACGATGATAAATATATTGAATTATGATATTATTCCTAACAATATCTTGTACAGGCAGAGTAAGTATTATAAATATACAGGGATAGCTATACGACTGTGGGTAAGAATCACAAAAAAGGTGATAACATATATTTTATATTATGCTGGCTATGAGATATGCATGTTTTACTTCTGTCGGATATGAACTGCTAATTGACCCTAAGGCAACGAGAAAGTCCATATTTTATAATATTCTATAACATGATTACTTAGTGTTTCCTTCTTAGGTGAGTTGTGCCAACACCGCTCGCCCGTATATAGATGATATACTGACCCACGTTTGTGGGCATCTTTACAGGTGCTCGTGCATGGGTGAAATCGTTTGATCAGTGCTTGGCATCGATGAATCAGATAGGTACACAGAAGCTCTTCTTATAAGACGATGTCTTCTGCTATATGGGACATAATGTATGGAACAGTGTAACTCAGTGGTACCAGTGAGATTGTAAGCAAAGTCGACATATTCGGTTGTCAGCCTAAATAGCAAGTATATATATTCAGTTGGCTATTCAAGAGTCTTGTAATATGTTGTAAACTCTGTATTCAGCTACAAGTTTTGTAATATATTAAAATTATCAATAAAGAGATACATTTCTTTATATCTTGTTGTGACTTCAATTTATCTGCTTGATTTTGTTGTGTTGTCGTTGTTTTATGAGAAATACCAGAAACTGTAATGGTTTTGCCTTGTACAAGTGCAATCTAAGACTTGTACGACATCACGTCCAGTGGCCAGTTTTCGATCCTCCGGGACTGGGGCGTGACAAAATAGTATCAGAGCACGGCTTTACGTCCTTGGATTCTTATTCGATTTGCTTCAAATCGAAGTTGCTCTTATGATGATTCAAAGCTACTTCTGCGATGACTGAAACGTTGCTTCCGCGATAACTCAAAGTTGCTTTCGCGATGAAATCAAAGTTGCCTCTATGATGACTCAGAGTTGCTTTCGCGATTATTCAGTGTTGTTTCCAAATTTATTCTAAGTTGCTCCCTTGACTAAAAATCTATTGATCCTCTTAGCCGCTCACTGGTGTTCCATACAATAAGTCTAAATATGTGGGCTGTGATTTGTGTGCTATAATGAATGCTTAATGATACCAAAACGAATAACAATGATGCGATGTTATAATAAGTTAGTAATGTGTGCTTGATGTCGTAAGTATGGGATTCATAGAAGTCGATTGTTATGTGGCAATCGGCAGTTGGTGACGGCATGGCATGTTAGAACTGGAATTGTGCATGACTTCGGTAAATGGAAATCGACCGAATCTTTAAGTTGGCTTATGTGTGGGCTTGATTATGTTTCGTATATGGATGTGAGGGAATTAGTTGGTATTTGTGGTCAAGAGAGCCACTGCGGGATGGATAGTCCAGTATGGACGTTGGTTTGATGCGAAGAGGAATATTGTGTCGGTAATGGCTTGAGCTCTGAGTGGTATATGGCTCTACCCTCTTAGCGATAAGATGTCCTTGACCCTGTTCATGGTATTGATGCTTTATCTATAAGGTATTGGGTAGTATCAAGTCGTAGCTACGATTACGATTGATACATGACGGCTAGGCGTGTCCCTTGATGATTATGTTTGGATAACTCGTTGTGAGATTTTGATGAGTTCAGATGAACTGTTGCTAGACTCTGATAGTTAGCATTATGTTGGGTATTAAGAGATTGAGAATATGAAATGAATGTCTTGGTTGGGAATGGTATGAATTCAGGCGATGACTTGAATTAGTTGGATAAAAGAATTGTAGGCTCAGTAACAATGGTGGGGTGTGGCTATCAAAAGATTTTGAGAGAACGATATAGACCGAATATAGAATGATGTTAGAATTGAGTAGAAAAAATGCATGTTGGTCATCGACAATTTGATGGTAATGTTATACGCTTATCGAATGTTGCGAATGATTTAGAAGATGCAAAGAGTTGCATCAACGACCGAAAAATAGAGAATGGGCTTGAAGAAATAGATGACCTTAGCACGTTGTGCAGTTGTGCTTGAGAGAATTTGACGTGTCCCGAATTAACAAGTTACGATTTTTGATTACTTTGAGGCATAGAGAAATGAACAATTGTTCCTTGATGTATGAAAGAGTAGATATTCCTTATGAAAATCTAATGGCTGGAATACAAATAGATATCGAAGTGCAGCGATATGTAATAGACCATGTCAGTGAATAATGTTGTCGCATGAATAACGAGTTTGGATGGAAGATAGAACTGTCGGATTATGACTTAGCTAAAATGAGTTATGTCATATCCACTAGATGATCGAAATACGGATGCTAGATGATTGATTCCATAGTGATGGGATCAATACACAAATAATGAAGCTTCTTATGGAATCACATGGAGATGATGCAAAACGAATATTGATGGTTAACGTGAATTGCTAGGAGATGACCGTGCTCGGTGCTAGCAGAAATTCATAAAGGATGCTTTCGGAAGAAATACGATTATAGAGTTGCCTTATTTTGTTGGTTAAAAGAGTACAGACTGTACAGATAATCTAAAATATAGAAATTGAATATGTCGCAAAGAGGCCAAAGGAAAGAGATGGTAAGTGATAAACCATTGAGGTAGCAATGTTGAAAGATGACTCGGAATAGTTGGTCGATTGAATAAACGTAATTAGAGTATGATGTGAGAATACAAGTCAGATTGAGCAGGTGATGTTGCGTCTATGCAAATAAGAACTGAATATTTGGATGATCGATTGATAAAGTTTTATATGACGGCTTTGAGATTGACCCATAAGAATTGTTGGGTAGATTTTGTCAGTTGTGGATAAGTCTAGAATGACTTCATTGGGTATGACCCGAGGATGAGTATGGTTAGATAGACTTGACCCTAGAGTGTCGGTTGGTTGCCTAAGTTTCAGATTTGTTGGCTACGATATTTCAAGTGGTTTGACTTGGAGATAAGTTTATGAGATTAGGGTAGCATCCCATGTTCCTTACATTGGTCGGATCATAGATTGTCCCTGAGATAAGATAGAGTCCCTATGATAAGAATTGACTGCCTCTAAAATAAGAGTATGTCCCTAATAACTATTCATCTCAGGTGAATTAGCTAGATGTCTAGTTTAACTTAGAATAGCTGACCATAGAGACTTGACCGAAAGCTAAGTTGACTATTGGAGACCCATAGGATGTCCCTATTGATGTTGCATGGGTATAGTCGAAATAAGTAAGATATGTCGGGAAGTAAACTTTGGAATGGAATGAGGATTGGATAATTTGATATTACGACGTTGGACGGAATGATGGATCATGTTGATTTTGGAGACTTGGTTGCCTTTATTCGGAATGTCGAAAATGGTTAGAACTAGTTGGATTGGATTTGATTGGTTGGTTGAAATCATATTGAGCTGTGCAAATTGAAGGTAGTGCCTTGAGACAGTCGAAATAAATTCATTGGTGGATAATCATATCAGAATTAAGAATAAGTGTAACGACGGAATGAAGTAGTGCATGCAGTCAAGATCGACGAGAGCGAATGAAATTTTGAAATGACCCTTGGAATTAATACTGCTAAAAATTAGAGTTGTAGATGCGAGATGATAATATGTTGGTTTGATCAATATGAGAAAATTTTGAGTATATCGAAAAATTTTACTAGGGTGGGATGATGGTACAACTTGGAAGATGGATCATAATCGGAAAATTTATGAGGTGCAAATAAGTGTATAGATGCGAACGATAATGAGTACATAAATTGATCAATGAGAATCGTGGTGTCAAAATGAAATGTGGCTATTGGCTTTTATTATTTTTGTGATGTGAATAACAATGGACTTGAAAGGGAACTCTGAATTCATTGGAATGCTTGATATAACTATGTCAGGATACTTTAAAAAAAAATAGATCGGTTGTGGGAAATTTCTCGAGAGTTGAAA
This sequence comes from Iris pallida, assembly GCA_029216955.1. Lineage (NCBI taxonomy): Eukaryota > Viridiplantae > Streptophyta > Magnoliopsida > Asparagales > Iridaceae > Iris > Iris pallida. Next base: position 3,992,466 of record JANAVB010006796.1, read on the forward strand.
TTATAACATTTTGTGTTATTATCGATTGGGATATTGAATAAATTTGTTGAGATTATACGAGATGCTCGAAAGGAATAGCTAATATTCGAAAATAAAGTTATACATATAGTTCGTTCGTTTTCTCTATCACTGAACTTGGCTGAAATGCATATATTTCTGGGACGCCTAATATATGTGTATGATTCCAACTAAGTGGTATACTGAATTCAAACGAAGCCACGGGAGAGGATTATCATGTGCTAAAGAATTACACGAGTGTTGGAGGAAAGAACAAGGATGCTAAACTATTTTGAATCGAATTGTGATGCTGTGGAGAGATGGTACATCATTTGAAATCAATTGAGACATTACAGAGAAATGGTAAATTGTGCAAGTTGATCGTGGAAAGTTTTATAAATTAAGTTGAAGTTATGGGGATGAGTTTTGGTTTATGTTTTGAGGATGAAACTTTTTCTGAGTGGTATATATTGTAGTGCCCCGACCCGCATGATACATTATGATGGCTGGTTAGTTTGATGAATCCTTGTTAGACTTGGATTTTGCGAAGGATCGCTTGGAAGGCTATGCAATCGTGGCAGAAATTGTCTTATAAATGTGAGTAGTGTTGAACCCTTCAAAGATTATTTAGTTTCACGCTTAATAAAGGGACTGTATGCTATGTTTACTCATTGAGTTGCTGAATAACACCTTACATGAAAGTCAGAAAGATAAAGAAAGTTTATTAATCACATGAATCAAAAACTGTTGCGTATCATTTTATGAATTATGGGCTTACGTGTTGTTGCTATAAATACATGACAGGTGAAAGCAAAGTCCTAAATACTTGGGCAGTGAGTATATCGAGCCTTAGCTCGATGAATAGATGGTAACACAGATGCTAAGTCCCAAGAACTGGGCAGTAAGTATACTTGAATAATGATGGATGAACGTATGGTATCAAAGATGTGGAAAAGATATTTAGTAATCAACATTCTATTATCCTGTCGTTGATGTAGAATGTTGATTACACTAAGACTCTGGATTGGACAGATGATAATGTGAGCGTTGGCTCAAGACAAGATGGCAAGATGATAATACGAATAAGAATTGTGGCTTATTTACTTAGTTTTTCTTATCATGCATTATATGTTTTCTTCATTGATAAGTTGCATATAACTGCATGGTCATGAACAACTTGTGCACAAGGTAGTTCCTTGAACGGTACTCCGAGGCCACGGACCCGGTTCACCATTGGGGGAACAAAGATTGGTGTCGACGTACTGACATCAGGATTTTCGAAACTTTCAGTGGGGGCTTGCTACCGCTCACTGAAAGGGGCACTGGAATCACATGGTGCTGAAGTAGTAGCACGGTGATTCAGAAACCTCCCATGGACTCGCACCACATTCGGAGTTAGTCGTTTACCATTTAAAATCCAAGATGACATGTCGCTAGTGACCTTCATATAGATAGGTCCAGTGCTAATGATCAGGGTCGGCCCTGAGTTCATGGGGGCCCTAGGCAAACTTTTAAAATAGGGCCCATATATAATATAATTTTTTAAAATAAAAGTAAAATTTAAAAATGCTACAACCAAGAATTGAACCTAGGACCTCTCGTGTGCAAGGTTAACATACTAACCACTACACCATAATTGTTTTGTAAGAAAAGAGGATCATGTTACATATTAGTTCTATTTTAGATACATATTACTAATAAAAATTTAAATTAATTTTTTTGGGCCCCCATATTCCATGGGGCCATGGACGGTCGCCCTGGCCGCCCTGGGCCAGGGCCGGCCTTGCTAATGATGTCTTATGCAGGCATAGTAAGTTATTACTCAACTACGAGGAAGGATATCGGATTTTGGTAAGAATCACTTGAATGGTGACAAATATGTTGAATTATGATGTTGTTCCTAATAATGTCTTGTGTAGGCAGAGGAAGTATTATAAATATACAGGGATGGCTATACGACTGTGGGTAAGAATCACCAAAAAGGGTGATAACATATGTTTTACGTTATGCTGGCTATGAGATATGCATGTTTTACTTCTGTCGGATATGAACTGCTAATTGACCCTAAGGCAACGAGAAAGACCACTTTTAATAATGTTCTATAACATATTACTCAGTGTTGTCTTCTTAGGTGAGTTGGGTTTGCACTGCTCGCCAGTACATAGATGATGTACTTACCCATGTTTGTGGGCATCGTTATAGGTGCTCGTGCTTGTGTGAAATCGTTTGATCAGTGATTAACATCGATGAATCGGATGGATGTGCAGAAGCTCTTCTTACAAGACGATGTCTTCTGCTATATGGGACATAATGTATAGAACAGTGTAACTCAGTGATACCAGTGAGATTATAAGCAAAGTCGACATATTCGGTTGTTAGCCTAAACGGCAAGTATATATATTCAGTTGGCTATTCAAGAGTCTTGTAATCTGTTATAAACTCTATATTCAGCTACAAGTCTTGTAATTTATTACAATTATCAATAAAGAGATACATTTCTTCATATTTTATTGTGACTTCAATTTATCTGCGTGGTTTTGCTACGTTGTCGTTGTTTTATGAGTACCAGGAACTGTAATAGTTTTGCCTTGTACAAGTACAATCTAAGACTTGTACGGCATCATGCCCAGTGGCTAGTTTTCGATCTTCCGGGATCGGACCATGATAATGATTCTGGTGCCCCGAAAATAACATCGAGGAAGACTACGCCTTGTGCACAAGTTGTCCATGACCACGTACCTACGAAAACTTCTAGACTCGACGTAAATGCAAGGCCTACAGATGATATAACTTGTTTTCTCTTCTTTATACTTCTTCATCCATGTTCATGCTTTCCATACTTCATTGGAGACTCCCAAGCCACGGAACCTGTCTCGGTGACAAACGGTCGCGTGAACTTTTCTATTCTTGAAACCCAGACAGTGGCTACTGCATAGCCTTCTTACTTGACTTAAACCATACATGTCTATTACGTGCCATAGACCATGGCATCCTTATCATCGAAACGACCGTGTTTCGTGCCTTAAACCAATTGTGTCATATGCGACGCTACCACCCAAGTCATACTTTATCGAGCCTTGAGATCATGGGACTGTTGGCTATAACAACCGTAGAAAATGTAGGACAATGTTTGCTATGACTTTGATAGATCGTGGTATAGCTTTTTGCCTAAGTCAATTGTGCACCAACTTAACCCGTAGGACGAACAAAGGCTAACCCAAGCCTTGTACCATGGAAACGTGCATTGTGGAATAATTATGCTATGCCAAGCATTAGACAGTGGGACAGTACATGCTTTATCAAGCATCTAAACCGTGTGATGCCTACGACTATGTTAGGTTCATAGTCATGTGGCACATAGACCAACTTTTCCTTCTCCCAAGCTACAGGACGAAGGACCGAGTGTTAATTTGAAAGCATGCTGTCACAATTCTAAGCCGACTGTGGGACCTTTCTATATTCTAACTCAATCTGACTCAAGTTGGGATTTTTCCTTTAACTATGTGGATTCATCTCTTTTATTATCAAGCCTACTTGTGCATTTGAAAACTTTCATTTTATTAGTGTGAAGACCAAGCTGAGCCACCTACCTGAGCAAGGAGTTGCCTCGACCGAGCAGGACTGCGAGCGAGCCGTTGCATGGCTAAGTCCAAACGTCGTTGGCATTTTTGTTCCTCCGATTGAACTGAGCGGAATGGGGCATTACATCACGAAAGTCCCACAATTACCTCGTGCCACCATAGCATGACATGTGTTCTCCCTAGGTCGAATCGGTCCCAGTACTCCAGGTACCGTTTGAGGAAACTTACTCAGACCTTATGCACAAGTTGTCTATGATCATACGAATGCATATACGAAACGATTATAAGCATAAATTGCACGGTAAAATACTAAGATTAAATGGACCCAATATTTTGTCATCACGTATCATCCAAGTCGCATTCAACTAATTATCATTTCATCATTGCCATCATTTCACTTGGTGATCTATCGATCCCCATATTTCATCATTTCAACCTTTCTCACTCTCTTGGTGATCTATCGATCCCAAGTCGTATTACTCACAGTATCGCATCATTTTTCGGTGAACATATCATATCGCATTCTTTGTGTCATTTCATTATCAATTCACCTTTCACATGTCAATCACACATGCAATTCATTATTCATGTGTCTCATTCATTTCAATAATAATAAACATGAGCGTCATTATCTTTACATCAACTGAAGCATTATTCTTTTAGGGACAATACTGAAACACAAGAGTTTTATTTTATTAAGCATGAATGAGTAGAGGAGAAGGGACATGTGTCGACGTATACATGCAAAAATAATAAGTTTTCCTATTACTCATGCATATAGCCGCTGCACTTTGAATGACTATAAATAGCCTGGGACATGTGTTCTCCAGAGATGTCGAAAGCTTGGACCTTGAGACTACTTGATGCCTAACTCTGCTCTCCAGTATTTATGAGCCAAAACTTAGCAAGTTCTTTTACCACCACCTTGGGTAGTAAACAGAACAAAGGGATCGTGCACAGATCAGACTTCCACAACTACTCTTCCCCGGACCTTTATTTTTATTGTTTATACATAGAATTCCTCTTGTATTATGATTCCTTGTGTTCAAAAGTAATAAAAAATGACTACAAGCAATAAAAAAAAAGTTTAGGATTTTCATAGAGGATGTGGAGAAAGAGGGAAGGGAATTTGAAGAAAGAGAGAGAGAGAGAGAGTATAAACTAGAATATATATGTTTGGGAGGGTTTTAGGGTGGGTTGGTGGACAGCCCATAGCAATGTTTTTTTGATGTCCCGAGTAAAATTTACTTCAAACTGGGCTAGCACCAAGACTTGGACTGTCCTGAATAAAATATGTACTACCTTTAGCAACTACTATATAAATTTTACATAGCGATAAGCCAGTTACTTTTATTTGAGAAGATAGACTTAATATTTACTAACCAAATATAAGTGAAAAAAAAGTATATATAAAATATAGTTTTTATTTGGATTGATATAAATAATTTTTGGTCTAAATTGATCCATCCCATCTATATTAGTTTATTGTGACTAAAATTTAGTTGATCATTCCTTTAGCATGATATAACAATAACATATAAATCAAGATAATAAAAATTCATTGTACACGGGACACGCGTGTCCGAACACTAGTATAATACTAATTAATTTTATAATTAACTAATTATTTAAAAGGCTAATTACTGTTTAGATCATGGGTTTTATAACAGTTTAATTATAGTTTAAGCCATGAGATATTCAATTGAAATTTTTTAGATCATGTACTTTTATTTTTGTTTACTTTTCCCATGATACCCCTAACATGAGTACAAGGACAACAACCAAAACATGGTACAAATGAGGGTATAGTGAGAAAAATAAAGGACTAATTAGTGTTTAGACCCTGGATTTTATACCAGTTTAGACTTTAAGGTCCAATTGAAAAGTTTGGACCCTGGATATTTGTTTTTCCCTATTATACCCTATTTTTCCCATGTACGACAATAAAATTTTCCTATATAAGCTAGTGAGGGTATAATGGGCAAAATATAAAATTTTAGGGTCTAAAATTTTTAATTGAACATAATATGGCTTAAACTCTAAACTGGTATAAAATTCAGGGTCTAAACTCTAATTAGTCCAAAAGTAAACAAAAATTAAAAATTTAGGATTTAGGGTCTGCTTGGCAATTATAGGGTAGCAGTTATGAGGTGTTTTTAGAGTACCGATTACGAGGGGTCCGGTTTTGGATGGTTTTTAAGTAGCTGCTTTTAAACCGGTCAAATCCATGCTTGGTAATTTACTAACGAACGGTTGTGAATTTTTTTTTACACGAATAAAATTAAATAGGAAAGGGTATTAGTAATTATAATTATATATTTTTGGTTGGATATAAATGGAATAAAATAATAAAACCCCTCAAAATCTACCGATTTGGGATGTTTATAAAGCCACCCAAATTTACATTACACCGGCTTTTGGGTTTTTAGAGCCGACTAAAACCGATGCCTCAAAAAAATTAACAAGCATTGGTTCAAAAATACCTCAAAACTTGTGAAAACACCTTTGCCAAGCAGACCCTTAAACTCTTTAAATTCTAAGCTCGTATAAAATCTAAGAGGTAAATAGCCTTTATTTAAATAGTAATATATGTTAAAAAAACTGTAGAATGTTATAAATATAGATAATTCACCATAATTATTTAGCCTATATAACCTATGTCTTTTGGTTATCCATAACCTATGACATTTCGTTATCCATAAGCTATGTCTTTTGGCATTTCTCTTTTAATTGTCATGATGATGTTAAACCTTCATTGTAAGCCTATATAAAGGGCTCTTCTCAAGTTGATTGTGATATAAGTGAATGAATAAACAATTTTCTCCATTTTCTATCTCCATATTTCTTTAGTTTATAATCCGTTATCAGCATGATTGCTCTAGGAAGTAGAAGAAGGGAGAAATAGTTCTCTTAAGAAAAGAAAGGTATTGAAGAGGTAAGTATAATCTTGTATACTTAGATACATGCATGTTTTACTAAAATTAAATACATGTTTGATTTATGTGTTTATAGATCGATTAGAACGTAAGTTTTCTAGATCTACTTTCTCTTTTAGTTTTAAATCTAAATTTGTATTGAACATGTTCACAATTTCATTCAAAATAGAAATTTTATGATAATCTATTTAAGATTATGTATAGATTTTATTTCTATATGTTTTCGTATGAACTATAAAATTAATCTAGAATATCTTAAATTTTCTTCACTTATTTGGAGTTAGTTAATTTCATTAAATTAGTTCATGTGAATTGGTTCTATTATTTTATTTATTTGAATTCTACAATGTACTACTTCTCACATTGTTGTATATGTGAATTGAATTATTTACCAAAAAAAAGTACCCAAAATATATTATTATATAATGATCATATTGTTATATATGTGATAAACATAAGACATAATATTCTTTAGTAGCGTTTTATCACATTGTTGTATATGTGATACACATAAGACATAATATTCTTTGATAGCATTTACCACATTGTTGTATATGTGATACACATAAGGTATATTCTTTGATAACGTTTCATCACATTGTGGCATATGTGAAGTTTTGTAATCTTGAAAGTGCTTATCAATTTTATTATTAATTTACATCTAATATAATTATTTTCTTTCATGTAGATGTCGAATCTTGCAAATCTTGAACTCAAAGCTCTTGATGTGAGCAGAGATAATTATTTATCATGGCAATGAATGCAAAGTTGTAATTGTAGTCCAACAAGCTTGATGTTATTATTAAGAAGAAAAATAAAGAAAGTTTTGTAGCCAAGGTCAAGACTTTGATTTGATTTTTCTACGACATCATATCCATGATATCAAAGACAGAATATCTATGTGAGGATGATCCATTGAACTTGTGGACATCTCTAAATGATAGATTTGACCACCAAAGGATGGTAATCCTTCTGACTGCTCAAAGTGAATGGTTGAATCTAAGATACCATGACTGTAAAAATATTAAATAATATAATTGCGCTCTGTTTAATATTGTTTCTCGCCTTAGATTGTGTAGAGAAAAAGTAACATAGACTCAAATGATTGAGAAAATCCTCTCCATTTTTCATGCAAGTAGTACTTTGCAGTAATAATATCGTTAAAGAGATTTCATACAATATTTTGAACCAGTGACTGTCTCCTTGTAGCAGAGGCAAATAGCAACGTTCTCATAAAAACCACAACTCTAAACCAATTGGGTCAATAGAAATTCTTGGAACAAATGCCAACAATTTTGGAATTAGCAGAGGTCGTAGTGGAGGACGTGAGAGAGGGAATACAAAAATGGAAGATATGGTCATGGTTATCAACCTTACAAAGGTGGAAGCAGCTAAAGGAAATTCAAATCCTCAAAATAAATAAATAAGAATTGTTGATCCTATTTTTTGAGGATCAAAACAGAAAAGTTACAAATGAACAGTTTGAAGAGATGCTTGAAACTCCATCTTCCATTGAATGAGCACTCGGTCAATTTATGTTTATTTCAACTACTTATAAACTATTTAAGTTTGAAGTCATATTCTATTTTTGGTTTCCACCATGGAATGTCTAGTCCATGAGAGTTTTGTTTTATTGGAAAAAAATTATTATAAATTTAGAGTTACATTTCTATAATATGATATTATCATTTGAAATGCTTAATTTTTCTTATTATACTTATGCTAGCTAGAATATACAAGTTCATAATATTTTTATTTTGCTTCATGGAGTAGTAGTGCTTGTCGTAAATATGACAAAGATAGATATCGACTTAAGCAATGTCGAGCTACTCAACAAGAGATTAAAAGATTCAAAGAATCCAAGAAAAATAACTTAGATATGTGTTTGGTAGACAGTGCTACAACACATATGATTTTGAAGAATCAAAAGTTTTTGCCAAAGTTAGTATTTGACATGCATAAAGTGCCAACAATAGTGGGGCCAGCTTGGAAGAGCACACGTCATGTTACGTAATGGTACTCAAACCTATTTGCAGAATGTGTTATATTCAAGTAGTTCCGGAAAGAAATTTGTTAAGTTTCAAGGATATACACAAAATGGGTACCATATTGAAACTCGAAATGATAACAACAAAGAGTTATTATGTAGCACATCTAATGTTGGGAGCAAAAGACTCAGAAGAATTATCTTGTCTCTCGGTGGGTTTGTATTTCACCACCATTGGCATAATTGAATCTAATATGAATGTGACGAAATATAAAACTAATGATCATGTCTTATATAACATTTGGCATGACTCTTTGGGTCATCCGGGATAAACTATGTTCAATCGGATCATTGATAATCTTTGTGGATATTTATTAGAAAATTATGATATTGGCTTATCGAAGAATCACCTATGTGTTCCTTGTTTATAAGGGAAGATTATAACTAGACCATCTTTTCTAAAGTTAAGAATGAATCCCCTACTTTCTTATAAAGAACATAAGAAGACATTTGTGGTCATATTTGTTGACACAAAGTCACAGTCAACCAAATATTGATAACATTGACTAAATAATACTTGTAATAATTCAATACGACACACGACGTCTACATCAAGCTCAAGTCAGAAGACAGCTCAGTCTTTGCAATTCAGTTATATATGAGTCTATATTTTATACTTTTATTGAGTCTAGATTGATGTAAACTGTGTCATGCTGAGCTCTTGAGACTTGACCTATAGCCTACCCAATAATCCCTAAACTCCACCATCTAGAAAATGTCCATTGGTCCCCAAGAACCAGTTCTGTGCTCTGGAGATAGAGATCGGGCCGAACTCTGCCTCCACACAGAGTTCGGGCCGAACTCTGTCCCCTAAAAATCAGCAACCTTAATTTTAGGGTTAGCTGGTTGCTAGTTGTCCAACGGCCAAATATTTGAAATTTTCTACCCGAATTCTGGCCGAATTCTGTCTACAAAAATCCTATAAATAGGCCTAGAATTCTCTCATTTCAAATCATCCAATCTTCTATTCTCTCTTAAGCTCAATAAGCCATACCCTTCCCATCTACTAGCCACAAGCTTCCTAAGTCTCGAGTGCTCAGCATCTCTCAGTTAGGAGTCTTGTGCAAGAGTTGAAGAAGTCGCTTGGAAAATTCCAAGCAAATTGCCACTGCGATCCTCTGTAAGAAGTTGACGTGCTCTTCGGAAGAAAAGACACGGGTTGTAAACTACTATTTCACAAATAGTGGATTTAATCCTGAGCTAGAGTTCTCAGGCCTGGACTAGTCCTCCACGAGGGAAACCAGGTTAAAATCGGCTGTGTTTGCGTATGCTCTCTTGATTCTCACTTTAAATTCCGCATTTACTCTGATTAGTTTTATTTGTGATAGAGTTAATTTTTAAGTGGATATTATCTCTATATACTCTATTCACCCCCCTCTAGAGTTGCCATCTGTTCTTCAATTGGTATCAGAGCTCTGTTCTCTTTACAAGGACTTACATCCTAGAGCTGATCCATGGCAACCACACAATCCTTGATTTCCAATCACGGTGAAGGACAGTCCACTCATAGGCCTCCCCTATTTGATGGAACTAACTACACATATTGGAAAACAAGGATGAGTTTTTATCTCAAGTCTCTAGACTTTGACCTGTGGACTATCGTCACTGACGGTTACAAAAAGCCCGCCAGGATAGTTGTCAACGGTGATCTCGTTGAGAAATCACATGACAAATATTC
>JANAVB010006796.1:4007704-4126888 GCA_029216955.1 Iris pallida
CAACCTGTCCAAGACTTTCATATAGGATATGTCCCATTACTCATTAATGACTTGTATGTTAATCCAAAAAAAATAATACAATTTGTATGTTGTCCTTTACTTTGAGTACCAGTCCATAATTGGACTTGGTGCCCATCCTTCCATACCTAGTATCAACATTTAACATTCAGTCTAAATGGTTCAGTTGGATGACCAGTTCCCTACATTGCTAGTATATGCCACTAATATAAATCCTACCCCATGAACTAATGTTCAGTTCATATGTAATGCAAGGTAATGAGTCAATGCATGTATGAATGTAGGTAAATGAGCATGGATCCATGTATGCATAAGAAATGTAATGTAGGCTATGAATATAATGTATGTAAGTATGTACCTCTCTATGTATCTATCTAAATATATATATATATATGTATATAGATATGCATCTATGTATATACCCATCTATATACCTATGTGTCTATGTATACATCTATGTACCTATATATCTATGTATGAATGCATAAATGTATGTATCTATGTATATATCTATGTATATATGAAATATGAATGTAAGATAGCTGCCTTCATATATGCATATATTGTGATGAATATATGCTTATAGGCAATAAAATGCAATGGAACATGGTGTAATGTAAGGTGTATGATGCAAGGTAGATACAATGTTATATGCATGATTATATCCAAACAAATGCAAGCATATATGTGTGAAATATGAATGCATGGATGAATATATACTTCTAGATATGGTATGTGTGTTCTCTGTGACTTGTGAGTGTGCTTGGTTGTTAGCCTAGGCTTGGTTAGGCCTAGTGAGACTTGAATGGACTAGGATTGACCGAGTTGACTAGTGTAATTGACCAAGGTTGACCAAAGCTTGACCTTAACCTAGTTTGACCTAGACAGTTGACCAGGTTTGACTTAGAGTTGACTTTGACCTAGATTGACCTAGATTGACCTAGAAATCATGTAGATTGCATCATAAACTTCATTTACTTTATTTTAAACATATTATAACCTGTACTGCTCTATTTAGGACATTGTGACTCCGGTGCAGACGTCTGATATTACACTACTCTTTTCAGAGTAGCAGGCGAGTACATTCTCTGATAGTTCTCTCATTTACTTGTCAATTACTGTACTTCAGTTCTAGTTAGTTGTATGTTATTCTCTGTTACAAATACGTATTGTTATTTCTCTGTGAGGGTACGAGAACGTAATAACGTCCAGCCTACACCGCAGTGTCGGCGGTAGAATGCTGTCCTAGGTCACAATATCTAACAATATAAGGTACCTGAACAGTATATACACTCCGAATGGAGGTGACATAACAGAACAGTCTCAATCACATCTAAGGCAGATACAGAATAGTAAAGGTAGATAGATAGATCAAAACCACAATATAATATAAATAAGAGAGAGAGTCTAAGTGTCTAAGATAACAACTCAAGAAACATCCAGCTCAATACAAGTCTCTAAATATATACAACATCTCAGAACAACAACTGAAAGTCGAATAAACAATGCTGAAAGAAAAGATAAAGCCTAGCTATCTAGCCTATACTATGGAAGTAGCATCCTGTACTGCAGCTGGGTCCTCCAGAGGAACCAAGTCGCAGGTGTCGTCTAAACCTGCTCCGTAATAGGTGGTGCATAGGGCCTCATCCTCATCCTCATCCTCTATAATATTTTCAACCGGTCCAGTCAGGACAGGAGCGAGCACAATACATCTCACGCAGTTCATATCAAGTTAGGAAATATAAAGCATGCAATAGAGTAAGATATAGAAAACGCTGAAAGAAGAATATATATATAAAAAATAGCAGAGATTTGATAATAGGAAATATCTATATATGATAAGTAAGAACTGTAAGCAATATTTGATTTAGAGTATAATATGGTTATGTAAATGGTTTAGGACAATGCAATGGTAACTCCATTGTACGTGAGTGCACAATGGACATATACAATAGTTATACAATGTTGTACAATAGGATTTGATTACATAACCAATTCTACTCTCCCTCCCCAATCAATACACAAGGATCCACTCCAGTTACGTTATCTTATACAATAGTGTACAATGTTATACAATAGATGTACAATGTCATACAATAGTTGTACAATGGTCTATCCATGGGACTCATGTGATAATGAGAGTACAATATGCACAATGAGTATACAAGGATAAGGGTATTCAATAAATACAATATTTAAGTGAAACGCACATCACAATATGTATTTAGTGAATACAAGGGGATAACATCTCAAAAGAAGATCCATATAGTACCAATCCATGATAACAATCGTGTCAGTATCAAGTACAGTAATCTAGAGCAAGAATGTAAATCCAGACAAGTATGAAACAGTCAGAGAATGTACTCGCCTGATAACTGAATGTCCGAAGAGGGTGTACTGTCTGAGGAGAGGTGTCTGTCTCCTAATCAGAGCAACACAAGTTACAACGTCTAAAATAATGAAATAAACTGCTACAATGCATTTGCATACTGTCTAGGTCAGGCTAGACTATAGTCAACACTTGGTCAACTCTAGTCAACTACACTAGTCAAACTAGGTCAACTAGGCCAACCTAGACTCAATGAAGTCTCATTCGGCCTAACCTTGTCTACCCTAGCATCCACACAATCACCTACACAAAACCAAATGGCAACACACACAAGGCATATACTATATGTATACACACATATAGGCTATTACCTATAACACACATAGCAATATATATATATATGCATATCATTCTCATCACATTATATACATTCATATTAACATGTATTCACCTTATCTACATTCATATGTCATATATACATATATATAGAGTGAGTGAACAGTAGAGTATAGTGTACATGCATCCTACAATTGTGTCAAGCATATATATAGTGTAGTGAGATAGGGTGTCAATGTGAGCATATAATGTGTTCAGTGTCAAGCTAGAGTGTGAAATGGTATCATATATGTACATAGTATATTGGTGAATTAGAGTGTCAAGGATTAATAGAGGGTTAATGTCAATGAGTGTATATGTGTCAAACATATATATATAAGTGTGTGTCTCATGTAAGGGTTAAGTGTCACAGGTTTAGGAGTTCAAGTGAGGGGGCTGTGTGTGTGTGGAGCATACAATTGTGTCAATAGTGTTCTGTCATGGTGTCAAGAGTGTAATGTGTGTGTTAACATGTGAATGTGTCAATACATTATGAAAAGGGTGTGTGTGGCATGTAGAGTGAAGGGTGTAATGTGAAACTTCAGATTTCCATTCTCAGGTCTAACAGCATACAAACAAACCCCAACTTCCAGTTTTGTATTTTAAGCCAATCTCAGATTTTCTCTCAAACCCTCAACTCAACAAAACACATAAACTGGAACATTCAGTTCATACATACTCATAAATTCGAAAACCATACAAAACCAAACTCGATTTTATTTCATGTTGAAAACCCAAACATGTACATTCAGTGAGTAAATAGACATCAAAACAAATGTGTTATCATCCAACATACATGTGAACTTATATGAAATTATCTGAAAATGTAGGTAATCATCTTAACATCTGTGAAACCACCTCAACTATATGAATTCCTCTGATCATTCAAAAACCTTTATATCAAACCTACTGGGCTAATTAAAACCCGAACATCTCAGGAAAACTAATAGGATTCAATCCCTAAATTCTCAACTCATTCTCAGTTTTAAAGGGGCAGGGCTTAGCCCTCATTGGTCTTAACAATGAGTTAAGAATTGAATGGTAAAATGGAATGGTTGTGTGTGTGATATATGGCAGCTTGTGTGTGGAGAAATCAGTGCACCCAAATCTCAGTTTCAGTCCTAGGATTTCCAGTTTGTGTGTGTGGATGTGTCTTAGTGAGTGAGATTTATTAGTTCTCAGTTGAACCATGACAGTTCAGTTAAGAACTAAGCAATGGGTAACCCAAAAACGCATCCAACAATCCATTTGTCAAACACCAATCTTAACCAATATGCCATTAACCTATTACATATGCAGGTGGTCTAAATTAACCATTAAATCAACATAAAATCAGTTTAATTGCAAATTCAAACTCAGGAAAATAGTATCAGCTATCGGTTTCAGCCCACATTGGGAATCAAGGAATTCGACCCTAAATAATTATTAAATTTACAAATAAAAGGTTGGTAATGAAGATACATAAGTGATGGTGTCAAGAAGTGCCTTCATGTCCAAGAACTGGACACGAATCGTGTCCAAACCATTACACGAACATAAACTCAAAACTGTGTACCAACAGTGTCGTGCACGTGTGCACGTGTGTCAAACGCACGACACAGGCCACGTGGGGACACGTGGTCGTGTACATGTGTTCGCCAGGGGTAGGAGTAAGTGTCCAACCGCCTGCAATGTGTCCACGTGGTGTCGTGTCGTGTGTGTGAGTGCGTATCAGCGAGGCAATTCTGTGCGTGTGCACATAGTGCATGATCCGTACGCGCAGGATTTCTCCTCACGGGGTGAACCATATGCTCCCAAATTTTGGAAGCATAGTGTCAGTCGTTGCCCCAACGACTCCACAAAATTTTACATGTCCTGGTGTCCTGTGCATCGAGATCTCAGTGTCGGGCAGCAGGGGATACTCTAGCCCGTGTGCAGGGCTGTGTCCACACCATCGTATGGATACGACACGACACAGAAACATGGTTTAGGTTTAAGGAAATCAGAAGACACATCAAAACCAACAATCCCAATCAAAAAGATTTCGAAAATAACACAAAAACATCCATTGTGGCATTTTAACAAACACATGCACATATACATTGACACGTGTCCGATACGGACACCAAACAGACACGAAATCCACCCAAACTCTAGGGACAGCTAGGGGACACTTAGGGCTAGCCTAATATGCAAAGAAATCAGAATTTAAATATAATTTAAGGGGTTTTACCTATAGGTACAAATTATAAGAAAAGGCCTCAAATGGGGGGTGTTCTCCTTGATAGCCAAATGCTCCAATTTGGTTCAAACCTGAGATTTCTCTCCATGAACACGAAATAGGGCTAGATTAGGATCATATGCAAAAGACTAGAGTGAAAAAGGATCAAAAATGAAGAATCTAGGGATTGGGGAGAAATGTCATTACCTCTTTCTTCAATTTGTTGAAATCTCGATAAAGAGGCAAGAACAAATAATGAAGAGATTATTTATAGGAGGAATAGCCCTAGGTGGCTAGTTATAAAGAGAAAGTTAGGGTTAGGGTTGAGTCTAATGGGCCATAGACCTATTTGCACTAGTCATGGAACCAAATTCTAAGTATCAAGCCTATTGACCAAATTCACTAAGCCTTCTATCCAAGTCTTGATTCCTACATGACTAACTTAGGTTGACTTAAGTTAGACTAGGGTCTCACCATGCTAATCAAGTCACCTTAACTAGAGTCAACATCTAGGTTAGTCTCTTAAGTCACAACTAGTAAAAGTCAAAATCACAAACGTCAATCCTTTAAATAAATCAATAATTCCAAAAAGTCAAAATGACCAAATTACCCCTAGACTAAAAAGTTGTAATATTACATTCTAATCACATGACTAGGCTCCCTTGGTCATGGTTAGTCTCTAGGTTTAGCAATTCTATGGTTTAACTAGTTAACCACCAAAATCATAATTCACTGTTTTAAATAGTTTTAAATAGTTTTAAATAGATTAAAAAATCACCAAAAATCACAATATGATTTAAATATCATTATTAAATGATTATAATTATAAAATTTCAAAATTACCCTCATTTGGAAAACTGGGTGTTACAAGTCTACCCTCCTTAAAAAAATTTTGTCCTCGAAATTAAAATGGTAGTAATCCTTGTAGGTCATACATAGTCAAGGGTCAACCACTAGTCAATTTCTCAACATCCAAGTACTTGGTCATCAACTGGTCAACTTCTTAGGGTTTTACCTATGCTAGCTATCTAGGTGTTGACAACTAGAGATTAGCAAATGAAAAATTCTATAATAGACTAACTCTTAACTTCCCAATCTTATCAAGTCACCCATAACTAAATACCCATAATCTAAGCACACAAATCCCAATACCATATATACATAAGCTCAAGAACAACAACCCATTATATATATCCTAAGTATATCATCTATATATCCATACATATATAACTGATCGGCAAGGGTTAAAGTAGACTAAACTTATAAGGAACTGAACAAATGCTCAGAATTTAGGCTAAGGATGAATGGTCCGAAACATCAATGTAGGCAAAAGGAATGATGCTAAGGAGACTGAACTTATAAGAAAAAGGACAAGACATCTAGTGAATGGTCTGCACACTGCCTATAAAGGTTGGCCTATCATGCCTGAACTCATCACAAGGAGAACTTAACTAAAATAGGAAACTGAACCAAATATAGGCTAAACAACATGTCTATAATCCTATACAACAATGGCCTATAGATACCAACCAACCCATATCATATATGCCAATATCATCTGCAATCTATCTATATATAGACCTCTCAGTCTTAGGTGAACTACAACTATACTCAAGGACAGGCTCTGGTCATGGGTGCCTTACTGAAAAGGACAAGGAAAAAAATAATAACAATCATCAAGGCTGCAGAGCAGACTAACATCCTCTATGGAAACTGGTAGGTATTATAAATAACAGGAGAATCATCTACAATGGGTTACTATTCTAATACCAATGCTGACTATCATCTCTAGGGTACAGCCACGCTACAAGTGTAGGCCTCAAAAATGACAGTCACGCTGAGTTGATCAGAACAAGTCCACCAGTCACGCTGAGTTGATCAGGACAGAGTCAAAAGTCACGCTCAGTTGATCAGGACAATATTTACAAATCACGCTGAGGGACAGCTCATCATTTGAAAGAGAGTCATTATGACTGACAGCACGACAGTCGAAGAATGTCTTCTTATATGCCACGTATGCACAGAACTCGAGAGATCATAGCCGCCTATTGCGTGACTTTTTGAAATCTTCTTCAGCAAGACTCAACCTTCGTCAAGTTGGCGTACCAAAAGAGTTTCTTGTCATTTAATGCGACTGACAAAAGCAATCACTGTCAGAGATTTTGTGTCAGTCGAGGCACGTCGAATCAAGACAGCTGGCAGTCCTGCCTCAATTGAGCGTGGATTATGTTCCTTCCCAAAGTCCGCGTATATTTTGAGCTTTCTATCTCAAGTTTGCGTGGATTCTGAAGTTTTCTCCCCTCAAGTCTGCGTGGATTCTGAAGTTTTCTTCACCAAATTTGCGTGGATTCTGAAGCTTCCTGTCCCAAGTTTGCGTGGATTTTGAAGCTTTCTGCCCCGAGTCTGCGTGGATTTCGTCTTCAACAAGTCTGCATGGATTTCATCAAATTGGAGTACGTGGCAGTCATGCCACTGATCTCTCGCCTGCGTATCCTGTAACTTGTACACGACTCATGCATGATCGCCATGTGTCCAACAGTTACAGGCCACGTCTAGTAACTGCTCACAACCTTGCGTATGTTAAATCCTGCATGATTTTCAACTAAGCACAGGCTGTGAAGACAGTTATCTTTTCAGTTATTATTTTTGACTCTATAAATAGAGTTCTTTTTCTCATTTATTGTACAGATACATAGTTATCTACTGTCAAAATTTTGAGAGTTTCTTTTCTTCGTATAGTCCAAGGGATAAAGCGATCGTCTTCTAGATCGGATTCCTACAGTTGTAATTTTCCCAGATACACAATAAATAAAGGAATTTATTTATGGAAAACAAATTGGCGACTCTGCTGGAGAAAACCATCTCCTCTTCTGAGATGGTAACAACTCAATGCGACACTTCGTCAATCGGCTCGACGAAGAAGGTGATGACGATCCAATTCGATCAACTCGCCTATGAAGAAATACAGCGGGCTAAGAGTGGCAAGCCCACTTCAGCCTCCATCATCACTGCCAAGCCGAAGGGACACTCTGTCTATGTCCCTAAGAATCAGTTGGCAGCCAATGGTGAAGTCTCTGTCACAGTGTCTACTCCTAATACTGGCAAGGATTCTACTGCAAGCACGCACACTCTTGTGCGCTCGAAGATGACAGCAATCAAAAGTTATACTGACAGTACTGGCTCCTTAGCCAAATCTGTTCCAGCGTGCAAATTCAATTCCAAAGGTCACGCTGACAGTACTGGCTCCTTAGCCAAATCTGTTACAGCGTGCAATCTCTCATTCAAAAATCACGCTGACAGTACTGGCTCCTTAGCCAAATCTGTTCCAGTGTGTGTCTCCAAAATTAAAAGTCACGCTGACAGTACTGGCTCCTTAGCCAAATCTGTTCCAGCGTGCAAATTCAATTCCAAAAATCATGCTGACAGTACTGGCTCCTTAGCCAAATCTGTTTCGGCGTGCAATTTCAACCCTAAAAGTCATGCTGACAGTGCTGGCTCCTTAGCCAAGTCTGTTCCAGCGTGTACTTCCAAAGTCAAAAGTTACGCTAACAGCACTGGTTCTTTAACCAAGCCTGTCTCAGCGTGTATTTCATCTAAGAAGAATAGCTCTTCAGCTATCTCTTCTTCTTTGCCAAGTTCCACTAGAACTGGGGGTGGTCTTCCACGCAAAGTCCCTTCGAAAAGGAATAACTCCTTAGTTGTTTCTTCTGTTCCTGTAGTTTTTACTTCAGGAACAGCTTTGACTGACAATTTTGTTAGTCAAAGAAAAGGAAATGGTCTTTTGACTACTCTTCCTTCTGGACATTCTATGTCTCAAAACTTGAATAAGTCTAAGAAGAAACATTCTTTAATGTCTTCTTTTACGACTTCTTCGAATTGGGCACAGAATTTGTCCATAAAGAGGGTCTGTTACCAACTCCTAATCAAGGGGGTGGTTCAACTCTTCCTTCTCTGCAAATGTCTAGATCAATGGAAGGAAAACTCCATGTTTCCAAAACCAATGTGTTACCTCCAATTGATCTAAGAACAAAACTTAACACTTCTGGTGTTAAGAAACCACATCAATCTGAAACAAGGTTAAGAGATCCGGATGCAGAGTATGCTAGAAACTATGTGGCTCATATTAATCACTCTTTATATAATCAAGAGCCATCAAGACCCAAGAACAGGAAATATACTCCTGAATCTTCACAAACAGATTTACGAGAACATCTTCAACAGAAGAGAAGGAGTAATTCTGTGACAATGGATCATGCTGAATATAACTTCTATCCAAGAGTCATAATTCAATGCAGATGTCAATCAATGGCTCACGACCATGTTGATTATGAATGTGACTTCCAGCCAAGAGTCACAATGCAATGCAGATGTCAAACTAAACGACAATCTGTCTTCAATCGGATTCAGTGTGAACCTATGCCTGATGAAGATGAGCCTTTGTTTGCTTCTGTCAACATGACCTCTCGGGATACTGGGGGTAGAGCTGATAGTCCAGATGGAGTATACAGAAACACCAGAGCAAGAGCCTTAGCTTCTAGTCAAAGAACTTTAATTTCTGAAGATGATTCTGAATTCCTTGGAGAATCTAACTTTCCACCTCTTCCTACTGGGAGTAGTTCTCCTATAATTGACTTTGATGCACAAAGCAATGATTCAGAACAAACAACATCCACCAGTTCATCAATAATCCCTCGTACAGTCACGACTTATATGGTTGATGGGAATACTGATGAACCTTCTTCTTCCTTGACTCCTCAAGAACAAAGGATTGCTTCTTTGGAACAGCAAATGAAGTCTATGGCCGATACTATGAAGTCGATGTATGAACTCATGGCAACACAGATGCAAAATCGACAGACTATACCAGATGCCATACCAATTGACACGGCTATAAGTCCGGTACAAGTTCCTCCAGCAGTACAATCCAATACTCCTGGACCAGCTCAACCAAACCCTAGTCTCTCTGGAGCTGGGGGTAGTGCTTATAATGCTGTTCCTCCTTCCAACTATTCTCTACAAGCTACAACTCCACAATCTTTCGGAGTTGTTAATAAAGAATTGAGGAATCTTAAAACTCAATTCGAGGCATTCAAACAGAAGGATGGTTTACAAAGGTTAGGCATCAAGCAACCTTATCCGATAGAATGGAAGCAAGTATCGTATCCTCCTAAATACAAGCCTCCTACTATCTCATTCTATGATGGAACCACTTCTCCAAGTCAGTTTATTAATCACTTTGAAGTAATGACTGATCAGCTACAACCAAGCGATGCCCTCCTTACTCGGGTGTTTGTTGGATGTCTCAAGGGAACAGCTTATGAATGGTATAAAAGTCTCCCAGATGGGAGCATTACCTTATTTGCCAGTTTCAAACAGATGTTTCTTGAAAGGTTCTATGAAGGGCTTAATGACATGACTATGTCTGCTCTTATTAGAATCAAGCAGAAAAATAATGAAACTACAGAAGATTATATTGAACGGTTTCGAAGAGAAGCTCTGAAGATGCCTCTTGGAACTCCTGATGCTGTCACCATCGATACATGCAAATCAAACTTGTTGCCAATCATCAGCATGTGGACAGGATCCACCCAATTCTAAGACTGGCCTTCTTTCATAGTTAGTGCCAAGGCTGCAGAAATTAGTGCTGAAACTTTCAAAGGTTTAGGAGTGCAGATGACTCCTAAAGAAACAGGTCAAGGTACTAACAATAAAAACAATGCTCGCAAAGAAAAAAAACTCTTGAAGTTAATCTTCAGAGCAAAGATGCATCAACTGTTCAAACTTCTCCTACCTCTACAACCCAACAACCAAGAACACCTCGTCCTAAAGAAGAATATTCTTTTGACGACGACGATGCCCTTGGTATCTTTGAATGTCTGCTGAAAGGTAATAAGATACAATTACCTAAAATCAAGAAACCTGATGAAGCTGGTAAGACAGATCATCCCAAATACTGTCCATACCACCGAATGTTGGGTCACACAATTCGTACATGTTATGTACTGAAAGAAAAGATCCAAGAAATGATTAAATCTGGAGCTATCTCTCTTACTCCAAAAGAGAAGACCGTCACCTCCAACGTCGTCTCTATGCAATTCGGAGATTTCCCTCCTCAACTCCTTGAAAGTGGGATCGTTCCTATTCCCAAGGCAACTCTTGACATAGTGAATATTCCTCCTCCACAGTCTGAAGGATTAGCGCCAATCACTTTGGAAACAAGAGAAATTATGTGGATCCATCTTGATATAGTGGCAGATTTTGAATCACCTTCTCCTCAAAAGACTACTTCTCGAAAGTCTAAGAAGGCTGGAAAGATTAAGTCATGTCATATGACTTCTTTTGGATCTATCTCTAACACAGAGCCAAAAGAGAAAGAAGAATCACTTGTTAGTGCTACTCGAACGGGGAAACCTTATCTAAAGGATTATTCCAAGAATCCTGAGGATACTCCTGATACCCCTCCAGCTGATAAAAATGCTCCTAATGTTCCTCCTGAAGAAGAATTATCCACCGTACCTGTTCCTTCCACTGCACCAGTTGAACCTGCTCCTTCAAGCCTACAGCTCTTAAGAAAGGAAAACAACAGGCTCGGTTTGATAAGCCAATCAAGAAGTCCTCTCCTCTTGGACTTCAGAAGCCTTATAACTTCGACATTTTAGCTCAACTTGCTAATACTCCAGCTAGAATGTCCCTCTTTAAACTTTTACATCTTTCTAAAGAGACTCGGGAGACGTTAAGTGAAGCACTTCTACAGGCTGACTCTTGTCTTGCACAATTGAAGAAGCCAGATGCAGAACCTGCCACTTGCTTACATTGCAACAGTGTACTGAAGATTATCCTAAATATCACCTTTACACAAGACGACATGCTACTGGAGGATAATCGACATGATCGGCCTCTCTACTACACCGGTTATATCGATACAATGAAGATAGATCGTATCCTCATTGATCCAGGGTCTGCTATAAGCATCATGCCAAATAGTTTATTGGATGAACTAAAAATTCCTCTTCACAAGCTCTCCAAGACGGTTACTACTATCCTGGGATTCAATCAAAGCCGAAGCGAGCCTTTGGGAAAGATTCATCTGAAGCTTCAAATAGGCGATTTCAGATCCAAAGTCACTTTCTATGTGATCGAGATTGTGGGATCCTACAATCTTCCTCTTGGGAGGCCCTTTCTTCATGAAAATAATATGGTGCCTTCTACTCTTCATCAGTGTTTTAAATACATTGATAGCAATGGAAGCGTACAAAAAGAAGTTGCTGATATAAATCCCTTCCATGGGGTTGAAGCTTATTTCAATGATTCCCGGATGTACAAAGAAGAGTATACAAGGGTCATACAAGCTATGGAGAAAGAAGATTCACAAAGTGAGACCTTAATAATCTCTGTTAAAGGTCGAACTACTCAGCAACAATCTCCCAAACCCTCTGGAGAAGGTTCTTTCACCATTCCGGTGAGTGGACGGATCTCTTCGTTACCTCAGTCGTCTGCTCAAGATACATTGATCATTCCTGTCAGTGGGCGTACTGCAGTTCCTGCATCTTCACATGTGAAACAGGATACTCTGCTAATTCCAGTTGGAGGGCGGATTACTCTTCCATCTCAAGCTTCAAGGGAGCTCACCTCTTCTGAGCCATTTGTTATCGATCTTAATCAAAACAATGCTTCTTCTCGTTCATCTTCTCTCCCTTTAGTCATTGACTTGGCTAAGATCTCTAAGGCTCAGCCTTTTCCCAATGTAAATATTGCTGCTTTTACATTTAATGAAAAGTCTCCATCTTCGCAGTACGTTGATGTGTGCAATTATGTTCATAGTTATTTACATTTGTTAGATGACTTGAACATAATAACCATAGGAGTTGTACAGACTGTTCATACAGATGTATCCCTAGAACCTGTATAATCTTCATACTTTCTAGTTTCCAGCAGAAAGCCAGGAGACATCCCAATATTCTTCTACAAAGGGCCCCAAAATCCTTCTGATTTAGAAGACGAGGACAAAAATGATGATACTGAAAGATTACAACTACGTCGTTATAGTCAGCAATCTAAAGACATCATTAAAAATATGGGCTATGACTTCAGAACTGGCCTCAATAGTGGAAAAGGAAGAAAAATGCCTGTCCGGATCCCTCCTCTGAAATATAGAAGGACGAAATGCGGATTGGACTATACTGCTCCTACTCCCTTTATCAATATTGTTCATGAAGATCCCGAATCTGACGAAGATAAGAGATCTGATTCTTCTAGTACTACCTCTTGGGATTCCGATACGAGTATCGGCGATTTCTACTGCAACATTCTGTCTTCCAACATGGTCTCCATTGACCATTCTGAAGAAAGTGATAAAGACGAAGAAGAGTTTAAAATCTCACCTGAATCAGAACAATGGGCCCAAAGGTTAAATAATCAATGGGAGTTCCATTTTGAGCAAAAAGAACCTCCGACTGAAGACAAACTTGTTCAAATAGATGTTGGTGAAGAGGGATCTCCCAAACCAATATTCATCAGTAAAAGTCTTTCAGAAACTGATAAGCAAGACATGATCAGACTCATTCGTGACTACATCGACGTCTTCGCTTGGAGTTATGAAGATATGCCAGGACTCGATCCACAAATTACAACTCACAAGCTCAATATCTTTCCGAATGCTAAACCGGTCAAACAACAACAGCGACGATTTCGTCCAGACATCATGGATGCAATTGAAGCTGAAGTTAATAAACTCATGGCCTCTGGATTTATTAGAGAGGAACAACATCCCGATTAGGTGGCTAACATAGTTCCTGTTCTTAAAAAGACTGGCAAGATCAGAGTATGCATAGACTTCCGCGATCTCAATGCGGCATGACCTAAAGACGAATTCCCTCTACCAATCACTGATGTCATGATCGATAATACCTGTGGATTTGAACGGATGTCATTCATGGACGGGTATTCTGGGTACAATCAGATTAAAATGTTTCCAGATCACGAGAAGCACATTTCTTTCAGAACGCCGATCGGTACATACTGTTATACAGTTATGCCATTCGGTCTCAAGAATGCAGGAGCAACTTATCAACGAGCTATGAGCACTATATTCCGTGAACATTTACGGAAAACAGTCGAATGCTATGTTGATGATATTGCAGTCAAAAGTCGACAAAAGGAGGATCATATCCAAGATTTGAAGACTATATTTGATCTAATGCGTAAGCATCAATTAAAGATGAACCCTACTAAGTCCTTCTTAGGCGTTTCTAGTGGTAAATTTATCGACTTCGTCATTACCTCTAAAGGTATACACGTGGATCCCGAGAAGATCAAAGCCATCCAAGAGATGCGTCCTCCACGCACCTTAAAAGAGCTACGAGGATTTCAAGGAAGGATCGCTTATATCAGGAGATTCATCTCTAATTTATCAGGACGTTGCAGACCATTCAACAAACTTATGAAGAAAGGTGTTTCTTTTTTCTGGAATGATGAATGTCAGAAAGCATTCGATGATATAAAACAATATCTGATGAGCCCTCCAGTATTGGTACCTCCCGTCTCAGGAATTCTATTTCTCCTATATACTCGAACAATGAGTCATTCATTGGGTACATTACTCGCTCAAAAGAATCAAAATGGTCATGAACAAGCCATCTACTATCTCAGTCGTACTATGACCGGAGCTGAACCTCGATATTCACCGGTCGAAAAAGAATGTCTAGCCTTGATGTTCGCTGTTCAAAAGACACGACATTATATCATTGGCCAGACTATTCATGTCATCTCCAGGATCAATCCTATACGAATCATGATGAAGAAACCCAGTGTTTTGAATTCTCGATTAGCTAACTGGGGAATCCTACTTGCTCAGTATGACATGCATTATATTCCTCAGAAGTCAGTCAAAGGACAAGCTTTAGCTGATTTTCTGGCTGCTCATTCAATTCCAGAAGATTCAAAACTCTATGACGAAATTCCAGATGAAGTCCTAGATTCAAACCAAATTGCTGAAGAAGATCCTACTTGGTGTCTATTCTTTGATGGAGCTTCAAGGATAGGTCCTAATGGTGATATTGTCGCTGGAGTTAGAATCGTTCTTGTATCGCCAAAAGGTCTTGCTATCCAAAGAGCTTATTCTCTCGATCAGTCGTGTTCAAACAACGTAGCTGAGTACAATGCATTACTCATTGGTCTTCAACTCGCTAAATATCTAAATATTCAACATTTGGAGGCGTACGGAGACTCTAAACTCATTGTCAATCAGATAAGGGGTACTTATGAAGTTCGCCATCAAGATCTGGTTCCTTATCATAAATCAGCTATATCTATGGCTTCTTCGTTTGAAGAATTCTTCATTGAACATGTTAGGCGAGCATGTAACACAGAAGCTGACGCTCTTGCTAATCTTACGGCGGTGTTAGCTATCCCGATTAGACGACAATAAATGATTGTTGTTCGCAATCGAGAACTATTCCATCTCGAAAATAATTTGACTCTAGGACTTCCAGTCGACATTGAAGAATCAACATCTC
The DNA here is from genome assembly GCA_029216955.1 of Iris pallida. Taxonomy (NCBI): domain Eukaryota; kingdom Viridiplantae; phylum Streptophyta; class Magnoliopsida; order Asparagales; family Iridaceae; genus Iris; species Iris pallida. Next base: position 4,023,141 of record JANAVB010006796.1, read on the forward strand.
ATGATGTCAATGCAACAAGAGGATTTGGATTTAGTCGTAAATCTTTATCATCTTCATCTGATTCTAGCATGGAATTCATCTTCAGTAATTCAGCTGAGACTCAGAATACAGATAAAGATTGGAGACTTTCTTTCTTAGATTTTGTATTGTATGATATTCTTCCGGATGATCCGAGTGAGACAGCATCTATCAGACGACGATCACTCCGATTCTATTATAATCATACAACAAAGACCTTATATCGTCGAGCTTATGATGGTTTACTTCTTCGATGTATTGCCGGTGACGAGGCTCAACAAATTATTCATGAAGCACATGATGGAATTTGTGGAGCACATCAACCTGGACCAAAACTTCAAGACCGTATTCGACGTATGGGTTATTATTGGCCCACTATGGTATCAGACGCCATCGAATATGCAAAGAAGTGTAAAGCTTGTCAAATCCATGCGGATTTTATTCATCAACCTTCAGAATTTCTACATCCGACGGCAGCATCATGGCCCTTCGAAGCTTGGGGCATGGACATTATTGGTCCGATCCATCCGTCGTCATCCAAAGGTCATCGGTTTATTCTCGCAATAACCGATTACTTCTCCAAATGGGCCGAAGCCATTCCTTTGTCTGAAGTTAAGACGTCCAATGTCATCAGCTTTATTAAGCACCACGTCATCTACAGATTTGGTGTTCCTCGACGCATTATTCATGATAACGGACCACAGTTCGTTAGTCAGAAGTTTACTCGATTCTGTGACGATCACCGGATCAACAATGTGGCTTCTACTGCATATAATCCGGCAGCTAACGGATTAGCAGAAGCTTTCAACAAGACCATCATCAAACTCCTAAAGAAGTTTGTTTCTACTAACAAACGTAATTGGAGTGAGAAGCTCGGTGAATGTTTATGGGCTTATTGTACTACAGTTCGTAATGCTACTAAATGTACACCCTTCTCTTTGGTGTATGGTTGCGAAGCTGTTCTTCCATTAGAGATTCAAATTCCTTCTTTAAGGATAGCAATCGCTAATGAACTCACTGCTGAAAATAATGATCATCTTCGACTTCAAGAATTAGAAGCTCTGGATGAAAAGCGATTATCTGCTCAACAGAATATTGAATTCTATCAAGCTAGAATCTCAAGAGCTTTTAATAAGAAAGTCAGAGTTCGGGCGTATCAAAAAGGAGAACTTGTTCTAACAGTCAGACGTCCTATGACTATGACTCATATGAGCAAGGGCAAATTTGACGTAAAGTGGGAAGGTCCCTATATCGTGAACAGAGTTTTCTCAAATGGAGCTTATCAACTCTCAGAACTGGATGGTCGAAAAGTTATGATGCCTATTAATGGCAAATTCCTTAAAAAGTATTATGTATAAATACTTGTAAATCATCAAACAAGTTCATGCTTATAAATAAAATTTTTATTTTATTTTAATCATGAATGATAGTACATGATTTTAAGGAAGATCACTATCATCCTGTTCTACATTTGGACGTGGGCCACTGCCGTCCTTCTCGAAGGCGCGATCAGCAAAAGAACTGAGAACCTCTTTGCTGGAACCCACGAGGAACTTACAGGCAGTCATCCTCATGGCTTCTTCTTCTTCAGTCCTTCCTGGTTCGAATAGGAAGTCAAGAATATCCCTTAGTGGCTTGGGTACAGACAAACCTTCGCCTGCTACCGCCTTCTTCAATGGAATTGGATCAGCAGGGCATTCTCTAGTGCCTTTCTGAATCTTTATGGCAATTCCAGCTTTCTTGGATACTTCTTCAGACGACATTTTTATGTTTGAAAGTAGAAGTGTTCATTCTTGTCAGATTTCTGCTATATTTATAGGCAGAAGTTCCTCAAATAATGAAGCGTCACATTCATCAAACGGTTCGCCCGTTCATTAATGCTTGACGGTTTATCCTTTCATTTATTACATTCATCCGACGGTTCATTCGTTCCATTCATTTGACGATTCGTCCGTTCATAATCTTCTATTATGGGGATTCGTTATTTATCATGTTTTCATAACCTCTGAATAAATGCCGAATCTACCTGCTCATTTGTTATTTTCTATTCTTGACCTCTGCATAGAAATCAATCTATTTTCTTTTGAGTTCCTACATATTATCACGTCCATAATACCTCTGATAATATCATATACTCTAAAACAGAAAAGAAGATTTTATTATCTATCATGTCCACAATTCATCCACAAATACAAATTATTGAGCATAGAAGAATTATCATTTCCATTCTCATTTCACCATAAAAAGTCTATTACATTTTCTTAGACTTTCTTACAAATCATAATGGAAATCTATTATAATCTTGGATTTTCATTCTACACCACAACAATAACCTAATAGAGATCTATCTTCTTCTTTGGATCTTCTCCGTCGGACCTTCTCCGTCAGGTTCGTTGTTGGTGGCAGTTCCTGACTGTCTGAGTCCCAGTCACGACCAGATCAGCAGGAATCAAACTCTGGTCTTCTCTCTCAGACGAGAGGAGAACCACAGAGTATGGCAGCCCGAAGTCGTGGTGCTGCCAATACAATTGGTGGATTGGAGGTAACCTCTCAAGGAAGATAGGAATGTATTCCATATTGGGATACAATTCCTAGTTCTGCCTTGAAAGGAACTCTACTACCCGATTTCTCGAGGTAGAGTTGACTCCACCATCCAACTCTCGTGTATAAAGGCTCTTCTTACCATCTGAGGAAGACCCTTCTATCCCACGAAGAGTTCTGAGTTGTCTAATGTACGCGTCAAAAGCGTATGAGCTCCCTGATGTAGGTATCAGCAGAATATTCTCCACAGCATCCAAATCACCAATGCCAGTTCTGAAGAAAGTTTTTAGCCGAATTCCTGCAGAAAGCATCAAGGAAGAGGAGATTAATCAACAGAAATGTCATTTGGCATGCACTGGCTAGTCAAGCGTGCATTGTTCAGTCAGAAACAAAAAGCCCATTTTCAACAGCAACAAAATAGTACGCGTACTATACTGGACTTACCTTCAAGATTGGTGCTAAGAATTGGCAAACTCATGTTTGATACAGTGTGCAGAAATCGAACATTAGAAAGCATTGCTTTCCTGCTTGAGAATGAAATCTCCCAAAAATTTCATTCTCAGAGAAAAAGAAGAAGAATGGGAGATGAGTATCTTTGAAACTCAGCTATCTATTTAAAGGACAAAGTACAAGCTTATTCTTGGAAAAGATCCGCGTAAATAGCGCTCGTAAACCATGGAATGAATGACACGTGTGCTTTGGAAGACAACGCAACATTGGAAACAGTCAAAGAGTGCTAATTAACATTCTTCATTAATGCACGCTGTTCAAACACAAAAGTTGTACTACATTCTTCAAGACAGGCACGAATGGCCTTACAAAAGACAAAAGAAGAAGTGCAACATTTTCAAAAGAAGACAAAAGCATAAAAGACACGCTCTATTTAGCAGAGCGACTGAGCTTAGTGCCCAGTTCTTCTACGCTCTTAACCCCCATGCGGTGTAACAGAGCCTTCAACATTTCACGCTGCTCTGCAAGGCTGCGTCCGTCAGAAGAAGACGAGCCATCCAGACCAAAATAGCTCAGGAAATTCTTGGCTAAATGTATGGGATCGTCTTTGAACTCGAAGACTAGGGGCTCCGGTTCCTTACCCTCAAAAGTGGGATCACCATGGGAACAAAAACCCAATTTGCGTGCTTCTTCTTCAGCTTCTTCCTTTGGTGTCATATTGACGTGAGATGATCAAAGCTGAATTCTCTCCCTGTTTATATAACAGAGCTCGCCGACGGTTCATATTCCACCATAAATTGGATGCAATCAGTCTCGGAGAACGAAGAGTCATTATGACATTTAATAAGTTCATTTGGATGTTTTCAAAGAACTTCGAAGTCTTTTCGACTTCCGAAAAATTTGAAGTCATCTCAGCGTGACTGATTTCATTTTATCATCTCGTTTTCAAAGTATTTCGAAATAATTTATCATTTTTCGAAAACTTTGAAGGGGGTTTTGTAGGCCTCAAAAATGACAATCACGCTGAGTTGATCAGAACAAGTCCACCAGTCACGCTGAGTTGATCAGGACAGAGTCAAAAGTCACGCTCAGTTGATCAGGACAATATTTACAAATCACGCTGAGGGACAGCTCATCATTTGACAGAGAGTCATTATGACTGATAGCACGACAGTCGAAGAATGTCTTCTTATATGCCACGTATGCACAGAACTCGAGAGATCATAGCCGCCTATTGCGTAACTTTTTGAAATCTTCTTCAGCAAGACTCAACCTTCGTCAAGTTGGCGTACCAAAAGAGTTTCTTGTCATTTAATGCGACTGACAAAAGCAATCACTGTCAGAGATTTTGTGTCAGTCGAGGCACGTCGAATCAAGACAGCTGGCAGTCCTGCCTCAATTGAGCGTGGATTATGTTCCTTCCCAAAGTCCGCGTATATTTTGAGCTTTCTATCTCAAGTTTGCGTGGATTCTGAAGTTTTCTCCCCTCAAGTCTGCGTGGATTCTGAAGTTTTCTTCACCAAATCTGCGTGGATTCTGAAGCTTCCTGCCCCAAGTTTGCGTGGATTTTGAAGCTTTCTGCCCCGAGTCTGCGTGGATTTCGTCTTCAACAAGTCTGCGTGGATTTCATCAAATTGGAGTACGTGGCAGTCATGCCACTGATCTCTCGCCTGCGTGTCCTGTAACTTGCACACGACTCATGCATGATCGCCATGTGTCCAACAGTTACAGGCCACGTCCAGTAACTGCTCACAACCTTGCGTATGTTAAATCCTGCGTGATTTTCAACTAAGCACAGGCTGTGAAGACAGTTATCTTTTCAGTTATTATTTTTGACTCTATAAATAGAGTTCTTTTTCTCATTTATTGTACAGATACATAGTTATCTACTGTCAAAATTTTGAGAGCTTTTCTTCTTCGCATAGTCCAAGGGATAAAGCGATCGTCTTCTAGATCGGATTCCTACAGTTGTAATTTTCCCAGATACACAATAAATAAAGGAATTTATTTATAGAAAACAACAAGTCATCATATCATTACACTATGAAAGAACTACATATGAATAAGCTCTAGAAAGCTAAAATATCCCTACTCCTAAATTATTTGATGATGGAATACAATTTATAACAGAAGGGTACGATAGAGATGATATGTTTAAAACCTTCTCAAAATACAGTCTGATAATCATATGTGTCTGTCCAAAATCATGTTACTCAGAGCCCTCGCCATGCCAGTAAGCAAGGCTATGATAAACGATAGATTCCATAACTGGGGCATGCACCTCTATAATCATGTCGTATGGAATTCTCGCTATGTCGACTAGTATAGCTGCGAGAAATTCTACATCTCATAACCAAGATACGTACATCCGAAGTCAGGTCTCTATGTTTCCGCCACGCCATCTAATATGGCTGCGATAAACTACAGGTTCCATAATCAAGTAGACGTTTTACCATCCCTGTTATTCTCGTCAACATATATTATCAGAAAATATCGTAACTCAGGCCATAAAATTCATCTCGATAGGAAAATCAAAATCAACAACGATCCATCAAAACCAAATTCAATAATCAAGGAGTGAGAGCGAACAAAACAAGGGAAAGGATTTCAAATTGAAGTTTAAATAAGATTCTCAAGGGTCGTCCCAGGAATCTCTCAAGGAATCCTAACTGTGATTGAGTACCTTCAAAAATATATCATAATCCTACTGCAGGCTGTAGTGATACTCTAGTTCGAATACCACTACATAAACTCGACCTGTATGGGCTACCACTAAAAACGTGTCACTACATATATATAGATCTACTAAAATATGCAAACTATGAACTAATGAATATATATCATAAAATTATATATATATATATATTACAAACTAAATATATGTTAGTCATAAAATTATAACATATATATTAATTAACATATATAGGATATATAACATATATTAACATCCCGATCACTCCTGAGTGTCGGGGCCAAAGGTAGTCATCCCGTCTCCGGGTCCATAATATGTAGGGCATGTGTCATCAGGGCAATCATCTGTAAAATTTTCAACAGGTCCAGTCAGGACAGGAACGAGTACAATTCATCAAGAAATCCCAAGTAAATGACAGAGAACTATAAAGCAGTTATAGAGAGTTGTATTGATGAATCATGGCAGTTTTATACAGGTAATGATATAGAGAACAGTTAAGGTACAAGGAAAGAAAAGTAACTAAACAAGAAGAGAAACATGGCAATAAAGACTGTAAATATAATCTAGCTGAACTAGAGTAGCATGATATAAGTCCAGACAGTATAATAAGAGTCATGTGTGAGTCCAGACAATGTAATCTAATACCAGGTGATTCCAGCACGAGATGAGTCCGGTATAAGGTGAGTCCAGTCGGTGATCAAAGGTTCCAGCGTGAGTCCAACCTATACTATAACAGTGTGTTTTAAAATATCGGGAACGATATGTGAACGGCTGTTGGTAGTACGGCACACCGCACACTCAGCCAAGTGTGGGATGGCTATCGTTCCAGTATAATTCCAAGGGAGTGGTTCCAGTATTTGGGTATGTTCACATGCCTATTCCAATATTTCCCCACCCAGCAAGTACAAGTGAATCCATAACCCGACACAAAAATAGGTATAAGTCCAGCCAGTACACGAATGGTTCCAGTAAATGATTCCAGGGTGATTCCAGTAGGTGGTTCCAGAAATAGAGGCCAGACACGAATAAGTGAGTGTCGCATGAAATAGATCCAGTAATATCAAATCGTGTTTGTAATATAGAATCAAATAGAACTAGCTACAACTGAAGTACAGTAAACGACAAGTAAATGGAAGAACTATCAGAGAATGTACTCGTCTACTACCCTGAAAAGAGTAGTATAATATCAGATGTCTGCACCGGAGTCACAAAGTCCTAAACAGAGTAATACAGGTTATATTGTGTTTAAAATAAGGTAAATGAAGTTTATGATGCAATCTACATGACTTCTAGGCCAATCTAGGTCAAAGTCAACTCTAAGTCAACCCCGGTCAACTGTCTAGGTCAAACTAGACTATCTAGGTTTCATATTGGTCTTAGTTAGTCTAGTCTAAGATTACTCATATTTAGTTTGGTGTTTAAATTTGTGTGGTTTTAGATCCTAATTCATCTATACTCGCTGTTATTTGAGGATTATTCTAGCTTGGGATCAATTTGGGGAAGTTTGCTAACAAGGAGGAAGATCTAGAAGAGGGCTTTTGCTTGAGGAGTTCTTCAATAGGTAATTGATACTAAAACCTATTAATTTCCAGTTTTCTTTGCATATAAGGTTAGGTTTAGGGGTTACCTAACTGTCCACGAGTTTTGGGCGCAATTTGTGTCCAATTCGTGTCCGTATCGGACACGTATCGTATTGGTAATATGTAGGCCTTTAAAAAAAATGACAGTCACGCTGAGTTGATCAGGACAGAGTCAAAAGTCACGCTCAGTTGATCCAGACGATATTTACAAATCACGCTGGGGAGACAGCTCATCATTTGTCAGAGAGTAATTATGACTGATAGCACAACAGTCGAAGAATGTCTCTTCGTATGCCACGTATGCACAGACTTCGAGAGATCACAGTCGTCTATTGCGTGATTTTCGAAATCTTCTTCAACAAGACTCAACCTTTGTCAAGTTGGCGTACCAAAAGAGTTTCTTGTCATTTAATGTGACTGACAAAAGCAATCACTACCAGAGATTTTGTGTCAGTCGAGGCACGCTAAATCAAGATAGCTGGCAGTTCTATCCCAAATCTGCGTGGATTCTGAAGCTTCTTGCCCCAAGTTTGCGTGGATTTTGAAGCTTTCTACCCCGAGTCTGCATGAATTTCGTCTTCACCAAGTCTGCGTGGATTCTGAAGCTTCTTGCCCCAAGTTTGCGTGGATTTTGAAGCTTTCTACCCCGAGTCTGCGTGGATTTCGTCTTCAACAATTCTGTGTGGATTTTATCAAATTGGAGTACGTGGCAGCCATGCCACTGATCTCTCGCCTGCGTGTCCTGTAACTTGCACACGACTCATGCATGATTGCCATGTGTCCAACAGTTACAGGCCACGTCCAGTAACTGCTCACAACCTTGCGTATGTTAAATCCTGCGTAATTTTCAACTAAGCACAGGCTGTGAAGACAGTTATCTTTTCAGTTATTATTTTGACTCTATAAATAGAGTTCTTTTTCTCATTCATTGTAACGGATACATAGTTATCTACTGTCAAAATTTTGAGAGCTTTTCTTCTTCGTATAGTCCAAGGGATAAAGTGATCGTCTTTTAGATCAGATTCCCACAGTTGTAATTTTCTCAGATACACAATAAATAAAGGAATTTATTTATGGAAAACAAATTGGCGACTCTGCTGGGGAAAACCATCTCCTCTTCTGAGATGGCAACAACTCAATGCGATACTTTGTCAATCGGCTCGACGAAGAAGGTAATGACGATCCAATCGATCAACTCGCCTATGAAGAAATGCAGCGGGCTAAGAGTGGTAAGCCCATTACAGCCTCCATCATCACTGCCAAGTCGAAGGGACACTCTATCTATGTCCCTAAGAATCAGTTAGCAGCCAATGGTGAAGTCTCTGCCACAGTGTCTGCTCCTAACACTGGCAAGAACTCTACTGCAAGCACGCACACTCTTGTGCGCTCGAAGATAACAGCAATCAAAGATCACGCTAACAGTACTGGCTCCTTAGCCAAATCTGTTCCAGTGTGTGTCTCCAAAGTTGAAAGTCACGCTGACAGTACTGGCTCCTTAGCCAAATCTGTTCCAGCGTGCAATTTCAACCTCAAAAGTCACGCTGACAGTACTGGCTCCTTAGCCAAATCTGTTCCAGTGTGCAATTTCAACCTCAAAAGTCACGCTAACAATACTGGCTCCTTAGCCAAATCTGTTCCAGCGTGTATTTCCAAAGTCAAAAGTCACGCCAACAGCACTGGTTCTTTAACCAAGCCTGTTTCAGCGTGTATTTCATCTAAGAAGAATAGCTCTTTAGCTATCTCTTCCTCTTTGCCAAGTTCTACCAGAACTGGGGGTGGTCTTCCACCCAAAGTCCCTTCGAAAAGAAATAACTCTTTAGTTGTTTCTTTTGCTCCTGTAGTTTTTACTTCAGGAACAGCTTTGACTGACAATTTTGTTAGTCAAAGAAAAGGAGATGGTCTTTTGACTACTCTTCCTTCTGGACATTCTATGTCTCAAAACTTGAATGAGTCTAAGAAGAAACATTCCTTAATATTTTCTTCTATGACTTCTTCGAATTGGGCACAGAATTTGTCTAGAAAATGTCTGTTACCAACTCCTAATCAAGGGGGTGGTTCAACTCTTCCTTCTCTGCAAATATCCAGATCAATGGAAGGAAAACTCCATGTGTCCAAAACCAATGTGTTACCTCCAACTGATCTAAGAACAAAAATTAACACTTCTGGTGTTAAGAAACCATACCAGTTGGAAACAAGGATAAGAGATCCAGATGCAGAGTATGCAAAAAACTATGTGGCTCATATTAATCATTCTCTATATAATCAAGAGCCGTCAAGACCCAAGAGCAGGAAATATACTCCTCAATCTTCACAAACAGATTTACGAGAATATCTTCAACAGAAAAGAAGAAGTGATTCTGTGTCAAAGGACCATGCTGAATGTGACTTCTATCCAAGAGTCATAATTCAATGCAGATGTCAATCAATGGCTCATGATCATGTTGATCATGAATGTGACTTCCAGCCAAGAGTCACAATGTAATGCAGATGTCAAACAAAACGACAATCTGTCTTCAATCGGATTCAGTGTGAACCTATGCCTGAAAAAGATGAGCCTTTGTTTGCTTCTGTCAATATGACCTCTCGGGATACTGGGGGTAGAGTTGATAGTCCAGATGGAGTATATAGAAATACCAGAGCAAGAGTCCTAGCCTCTAGTCAAAGAAATTTGATCTCTGAAGATGATTCTGAATTCCTTGAAGAATCTAACTTCCCACCTCTTCCTACTGGGGGTAGTTCTCCTATAATTGACTTTGATGCACAAAGCAATGATTCAGAACAAACAACATCTACCAGTTCATCAATAATTCCTGGTACAGTCATAACTTATATGGTTGATAGGAATACTGATGAACCTTCTTCTTCCTTGACTCCTCAAGATCAAAGAATTGCTTCTTTGGAACAACAAATGAAGTCTATGGCTGATACTATGAAGTCAATGTATGAACTCATGGCAACACAGATGCAAAATCGACAGACTTTACCAGATGCCATACCAACTGACACTGATATGAGTCCAGTACAAGTTCCTCCAGCAGTACAATCTAATACTCCTGGACCAGCTCAACCAAACCCTAGTCTCTCTGGAGCTGGGGGTAGCGCTTACAATATTGTTCCTCCTCCCAACTATTCTCTACAAGTTACAACTCCACAATCTTCTGGAATTGTTAATAAAGAATTAAGGAATCTCAGAACTCAATTCGAGGCATTCAAACAGAAAGATGGTTTACAAAGGTTAGGCATCAAACAACCTTATCCGATAGAATGGAAGCAAGTATCGTATCCTCCTAAATACAAGCCTCCTACTATATCATTCTATGATGGAACCACTTCTCCAAGTCAGTTCATTAATCACTTTGAAGTGATGACTGATCAGCTGCAACCAAGCGACGCCCTCCTTACTCGGGTGTTTATTGGATGTCTCAAGGGAACGGCTTATGAATGGTATAGAAGTCTCCCAGATGGGAGCATTACCTTATTTTCCGATTTCAAACAGATGTTTCTTGAACGGTTCTATGAAGGGCTCAATGACATGACTATGTCTGCTCTTATTAGAATCAAGCAGAAAAATAATGAAACTACAGAAGAGTACATTGAACGGTTTTGAAGAGAAGCTCTGAAGATGCCTCTTGGAACTTCTGATGCTGTCACCATCGACACATGCAAATCAAACTTGTTGCCAATCATCAGCATGTGGACAGGATCCACTCAATTCCAAGACTGGCCTTCTTTCATAGTTAGTGCCAAGGCTGCAGAAATTAGTGCTGAAACCTTCAAAGGTTTAGGAGTGCAGATGACTCCTAAAGAAACAGGTCAAGGTACTAACAATAAAAACAATGCTCGTAAGGAAAAAGAAACTCTTGAAGTTAATCTTCAGAGCAAAGATGCATCAACTGTTCAAACCTCTCCTACAACTCAACAACCAAGAACACCTCGCCCCAAAGAAGAATATTCTTTCGATGACGACGATGTCCTTGGTATCTTTGAATGTCTGCTAAAAGGTAATAAGATACAACTACCTGAGATCAAGAAACCTGATGAAGCTGGTAAAACAGATCATCTCAAATACTGCCCATATCACAGAATGCTGGGTCATACAATTCGTACATGTTATGTACTGAAAGGGAAGATCCAAGAAATGATTAAATCTGGAGCTATCTCTCTTACTCCAAAAGAGAAGACCGTCACCTCCAACGTCGTCTCTATGCAATTCGGAGATTTCCCTCCTCAACTCCTTGAAAGTGGGATCGTTCCTATTCCCAAGGCAACTCTTGACATAGTAAATCTTCCTCCTCCACGGTCTGAAGGATTAGTACCAATCACTTTGGAAACAGGGAAAATCATGTGGATCCATCCTGATCTAGTGGCAGATTTTGAATCGCCTTCTCCTCAAAAGACTACTTCTCGAAAGTCCAAGAAGGCTGGAAAGATTAAATCATGTCATATGACTTCTCTTGGATCTATTCCTGACACAGAGCCAAAAGAGAAAGAAGAAGCACTTGTTAGTGCTACTCGAACGGGAAAACCTTATCTAAAGGATTATTCAAAAAATCTTGAGGATCCTCTTGATATCCCTCCAGCTGATAAAGATGCTTCTAATGTTCCTCCTGAAGAAGAATCATCTACTGAACCTGTTCCTCCCAAGCCTACAGCTCTGGAGAAAGGCAAACAACAGGCTCGGTTTGATAAGCCAATCAAGAAGTCCTCTCCTCTTGGACTTCAGAAGCCTTATAATTTCGACATTTTAGCTCAGCTTGCTAATACTCCAGCTAGAATGTCCCTCTTTGAACTTCTACGTCTTTCCAAAGAGACTCGAAAGACATTAAGTGAAGCACTTCTACAAGCTGACTCTTGTCTTGCACAATTGAAGAAGCCAGATGCAGAACCTGCCACTTGCTTACATTGCAACAGTATATTGGAAATTATCCCAAATATCACCTTTACACAAGATGACATGCTATTGGAGGATAATCGACATGATCGGCCTCTCTACTACACCGGTTATATCGATACAATGAAGATAGATCGTATCCTCATTGATCCAGGGTCTGCTATAAGCATAATGCCAAAGAGTCTGTTGGATGAACTAAAAATCCCTCTTCACAAGCTCTCTAAGACGGTTACTACTATCCTGGGATTCAATCAAAGCCGAAGCGAGCCTTTGGGAAAGATTCATCTGAAGCTTCAAATAGGTGATTTCAGATCCAAAGTCACTTTCTATGTGATTGAGATCGTGGGATCCTATAATCTTCTTCTGGGGAGGCCCTTTCTTCATGAAAATAATGTGGTGCCTTCTACTCTTCATCAGTGTTTTAAATACATTGATAGCAATGGAAGAGTACAAAAAGAAGTTGCTGATATAAATCCCTTCCATGGGGTTGAAGCTTATTTCAATGATTCCCGAATGTACAAAGAAGAGTATACAAGGGTTATACAAGCTATAGAGAAAGAGGATTCACAAAGTGAGACCTTAATAATTCCTGTTAAAGGTCGAACTATTCAGCAACAATCTCCCAAACTCTCTGAAGAAGGTTCTTTCATCATTCCGGTGAGTGGACAGATTTCTCCGTTACCTCAGTCGTTTGCTCAAGATACAATGATTATTCCTGTCAGTGGGCGTACTGTAATTCCTGCATCTCCACATATGAAACAGGATACTCTGCTAATTCCAGTTGGAGGGCGGATTATTCTTCCATCTCAAACTTCAAGGGAGCTCACCTCTTCTGAGCCATTTGTTATCGATCTTAATCGAAACAACGCTTCTTCTCGTTCTTCTTCTCCCCCTTTAGTCATTGACTTGGCTAAAATCTCTAAGGCTCAGCCTTCTCCCAATGTAAATACTGCTGCTTTTACATTTAATAAAAAGTCTCCATCTTTGCAGTATGCTGATGTATGTAATTATGTTCATAGTTATTTACATTTGTTAGATGACTTGAATGCAATAACCATAGGGGTTGTACAGACTGTTCATACAGATGTATCCCTAGAACCTGTACAATCTTCATACTTTCTAGTTCCCAGCAGAAAGCCAGAAGACATTCCAATATTCTTCTATAAAGGGCCCCAAAGTCCTTCTGATTTAGAAGATGAAGACAAAAATGATGACACTGGAAGATTACAACTACGTCGTTATAGTCAGCAATCTAAAGACATCATCAAAAATATGGGCTATGACTTCAGGACTGGCCTCAATAGTGGAAAAGGAAAAAAAATGCCTGTTCGTATTCCTCCTCTGAAATATAGAAGGACGAAATGCGGATTGGGCTATATAGCTCCTACTCCTTTTATCAATATTATCCATGAAGATCCCGAGTCTGACGAAGATAAGAGATCTGATTCTTCTAGTACCACTTCTTGGGATTCCGATACAAGTATCGGGGACTTCTATTGCAACATTCTGACTTCCAACATGGTTTGTATTGGCTGTTTTAAAAAAAAGTGATTAATTCTTGACGGTTCGTCCGTTCATCTGACGGTTCGTCCGTTCATTAATACTTGACGGTTCATCCGTTCATCCGACGGTTCGTCCGTTCATTATAATCTGACGGTTAATCCGTTCATTCATCTAGTCTTTTGATTTCCAAGTCCAAAGATCATGAAAAATTGAGTTCAAAGATATTTTTATGTCTGAATTCTATTTTTTCCAATCAGTATTAAACTAAGATCATTTCTGGTTTAATATCATCTGATAGAATTACAAAGTTCGTTTGTATATTCTATTCTACTGAAATATGTCATGTATTATTTACCTCTGAACATATTTTTTAAGAATCTATCATTATCAAAACAGCAAAACCAGAAGTCAGATCAAGAACTTTCATTTGTTGTCATTTCATAATCAAAACATGGAATACAAGTGAAAGTGAAAATAAAAAGGATTCACTTGCTTGGAGTTATCAGCTCCCTAATACGATCTAAAACAACATTCAGTTTCTCTTCATGAGTTTTTCTAACTCTTTCTGCTGCTACAATTGTAACATTCTGTTCATCAAAAGTAATGATGGCAGACTGGCGACGGTTGGCTTCTTCAAACTGTTTCGCCTGCATATGTTCCCGTTCTTTCTGAAGAATCTCACAACGTTCGGCTTCAAAGATATAAGCCGTAGCAACTTCAGCTTGTTCTGTTTCCATGACGGCAATGCGCTCTTGAAGACGAGCTAATTCTTCTTTCAATTTCTTCAATTCTTTAGTCTTGGATGCGTTGTCTTTTTCTAAAAACTCTACTCTTTGACGAGCAGCTAATATTTCTTCGCCCTTTTCTACTAATTTTTCAGTAGAAGAGGCAAGAAATGTTTCTAGAGCTGCCTGTTGGGACTGTACTTCATTCTCTAGTTGCTCAATCTCAGCTTCAGTTAAAGATTGAATGTCCTCCTTCTTGGTCTCCCAGTATTTTTGGATAGTTACTTCTAACTCATCCAGGAGATGTTCAAAGAAGATGCACTGAGATGCGTAACCAGCATGTCGCAGCGCCATCAGTGGGAATTTAACCATAGTTCTGAGATCAGAAAAGGGCATAGCTTCATCCTTCAAGAAACGTCTAGAATATGTATCTAGATATGAATAAATGATTTCCGGATACATTCCCAGGGTTCTTGCTAGCCCAGTCTCAAATCCAGGAGTCGTTGTCATCATGGAAGAAGAAGCTTGAATATTCTCTATCCTCGGAACAGAAGTATGTGTGACAGGAGAAGTTGGCAAGTGTGAACTCTCTTCATCAACATCAGCTTGGATAAGCAGAGCATGAGTCGAGCTCATTGCTGCAGCAGTTCCTACAATTAAAGAAAAATATGATTAGCATTTAAAGGAAGAGAAATAGCAGAAATAGAATCTGAAATAAAGCTTTACCTGGCTGAGGTTCACATTCGGTATGTGGAGGGAGTCTTGCTTCTTCTCGCAACCGTTCTATGATTGTATCCGATACCTGCTTTATATGGCTGCTTCCAGCTCCAGAATTACTAGGTGCTAAAGCATTGTTCGGTGACTGAACAGGTTCAGGGCTAAGTTCCATTATGTTCCCTTTTACTTTATCTTCATCATAAGGAGTCGAAGTGCCAGCATGCCAGTCTTCTCCTCCTTCAGCTTCTTCTTCTTCTTCATCCTCAGGATGAACTTCTGATTCAGAGTCAATGATATTCACATCTTCATGAATCTCTGGAACAGTGACGATAGCAAGCTCAGTGTTAGTTGTCAGTTCAGTCGTCTCTGGAATACCGGTCCGAAGAATAATGTCCTGACAAACATTCTTCAATAGATCATCAGCAGCTGATAGCTCAGACGCCGGCACGTCTTCATTGCCTCTGGTCACAGAAATGTTTTCTTCAGCCTGAGTTTCAGGAACTTCTGGCTGTTCTGAAACTTTTTCTAGAGCTGGTTCCTCTTCAGAGTAATTAATCTGATCATCCAGTGCTTGAATGACGCCTTCAGTCCCAAGCTCAAATGGGATTATCCTCGTCTCTGAGGGTTCGATAGCTACTCCACTTGTGGTTGGAGCAGTTGTTTCCTGAGCATGAACAGACTCCACTTCAGTCTGTTCAGTTGAAGCTGTTGCAAGGTGAATATTATCAGACTCGGTCTTCTCAGAAGAAGCTGCTTTATTGATTTTCGGCAAAGTTCCTCCACTCATGATCGTCTCTAGGAGTTTATTGCCTTTAATTTTGCTGACAGACTTCTTAACATACTTCCCTCTTGACCTCCTTATTAAAGGAGCGTCATCTTCATCAGTCTCTTCATCCTTATCAGCGACATCGTCTTCATCAACTGAGATACCGCCCAAAGATGAAGTAGCGGTCACCGAGACCCCTTTCTTCTTGTTCTTGGATGTTTGAGACCTAGTACTCCTCTTGGAGATGGTCTCAGATTTGTCACTTCTCTTCCTCTTAGAAAGAGATATAAATATAGGAGGAAGAACCTCGTCAGGAAAATTTTCTTCCTGGAATAATTCATAGGGAGGATCAACTTCTGTTGTCTCATCCTCGGGTTCTGAAGGAAAGTGTTGAATAACAATTTTCCTCTTCGACCTCTTCGATGGAGCCGGATCATCCTCTGCAACAAAGGTCTTCAGATTGAAACTTGGCCTGAAAGTGCTCGATGACACATAGAAGCGAGCATACGTATAAAGCATCTTTGGCCCTGAGCTAGACAAAGGATTAGGCATAGAGAATACGACCTTTGTATTTCTAGCCACAAAATATCTCCAAGCTCGAGCTCCGTCGATGAGTCCTCCAAGAGCAGATAGACAAGTAGTGGCATTCCCAACGTGGAGTTGGTCATACCTAAATTGTCTGGCAAAACGGCTTGGTAAATATGGCTCCAGATATGCCATTTCTTCGTGACGGTATACTAGATGAGAAGGACGGATCTTCTGTAACCATTGGAAGGCTACATCATCTAGCCGGTTTCCCATATCTCTGTCAATCATATTTAAGGGCATACTCTCATAGCCCGATGGTGGAGGGACACATTGGATAGACCAATGTGACGCCCTATTCAAGACATTTCTGCATTCTGAGAGGGTGTGAACCTTCCAGAACGTCTCTCTAGAGTACCTCTCCAGAAAAAGACTACTACTTCCTCCTGCCCCTGGAGGTATTAGACCATCATGATGAAGGAGAAGCCAACCATAAAGATACGTGAAGGGCATCTCTATCCTTGGGAATTCTTCAGTCATCATCCTCTGAGCAGACAGCATGCTAGTGACAAAATTCCGGAGACCTGCATTCAGCCTACAGGTCATCGCTGATAACAAATCCAGCTTGTAACCATACACAAGGCGCACCGCTGCAAAGATAACACCTCTGTGTATCCTGTCCAAAGAGCTGGAGCCAGGAATGATGAATCTTCTTAACCACAGGGATAAGAATCCGGCCAGATGACCGTTCCTTGACAGACTCTTTCCGCTCTGTCTAACATAAGAGCTGAAAGTGGTTCCAGCTTTGAACTCGTACCAGTCTTCAGTAATAGTGAAATCTTTGCAATCATATTTCTCCAGCAAATAAGTGATTTAACTTTCAGAAAGAGGTTTGAAGTTGCTAATCTGATACCACCTCTTCTCATTTATTTTCTTTTCATCCTTTTCACGGCTCATGAAAAGGTAGGACATCCACTTCTGAATGTGGTTGCCAGCTTCATCCTTGGAACCCTTGTAATATAGAGTACATGTGCCAAAATGGCACATCATCTCTTTAAATAGATGGACCATCTCTGGGTTCTTCTCTGACAGAAAGTTCAGTTCCTCTGTCGTAGGAACATATTCCTCATACGGCAGCGAGCCTGAAGGCAGGTGTGAGATGTATTCCATCTCATGAAGGGCGAAGCCCATCTCTCCTTTCGGAGTCATAAAGGTCCTCGTCCTGTGATTGTATCTCTCAACCAAAGCCAGAAATAGGAAGGGGTTAGGCTTGAAGCCGTAGGATGAATTGACGACGGCATTATAGAGATTTATCTTCTTCAGCTCAGTCGCGAAATTCTCCAAAGCCCAGTTGACCAAAGTCTTCCATCTTACATTCTCCTGATTCATTAGGCCATTCATCCTCGGCGTCGAGTCGGTGGGATAGAATGTATTCTTGTTAGACATGAATTCATTTATGAAAATGGGCATCCTGAATGGCATCAATATGGCTGAATCTTCAGGAGGTATGCATCCAGGCTTCAAACCCCGAAATACTGATACATGATCCTCCGGGGCACTGAAAAATCCCTCTTTCCTGTAAATAATACGGCTTGCCTTTGCCTGCTGATATTCTGTCAAATACCAGGACATCTTTCTCAGGTAGCTGGCATGCATAAGTCTCATGATTGATAAGCCCCGGGAAACTTTTGGCCAGTACATGGGTTGTTTCACATCCCCCTCAAAGCAGAAACACACCTTCTCCCTGATGCCCTTCGGCTGAGATTTTTGTGCTATAGCATCTCCGAACAAGAATGCCGGTTTCTTATGGGATACCAGATCCAGACTCTGGAAAGGTTGTCCATTCATCAAGCAGAGTAAAGTTGTGTGGTCTTGATTGGCCAACAGTGATAGTCTTGCTTCAGGAAGATCAAAATGAGGGAATGTTATATGAGATAGATCATGCTTAAATGAAATACTCAATCACCCCTCAAAATTTGCTTCTTCGCTTCGGATGTTCACTACAGAAAATGACAAGAAGACAAAGTCAGATATACCTATGTCTATGCGTGTATTACAGTATTTGAAGAAAAATTCAAAAGTCACGCAGACTCCACATGGATATATTACTGTGACATGCTGAGTGATTTATTCACGCGGATGATTAATTCACGCAAAGCTCAGACAGATTAGGATGAAAGTCACGCATCATTTGCCAGAATCACATTTAAGTGGAAATGACAAAAATACGCTGACAGATCAAGACTAATCTATCCAGAAGATGACTCTCAGAAGTCTGCGTGAATAATTCAACATTGACATCTCTGTCAATATGTGAAAAATCACGCAGCATCATCCTGAAAGCTACGTGACTATTTCAACAGGGACATTTCTGCCAACGTGAAAAGTCACGCAGAATCATGAGAACCATGCTCCTTTGCGTGAAACACAGAGCTTCGTAAACACGAAGATGTGAAGTATGGACGACCCTAAAGAGGGGGCATACTTTATTAAATATCCTTTGCCCTAAGGAGGGGGGATATATTTCTGAAGTTTAATATTTTAAGATCCTAAAAAATTCTATGTGAAGTTCATCTTCATCGTCTTCGACAGTTTGTGTTCTCCCATCACTTACGATGCATAGGAGCTCGCGGGACTTCTTGTCGAGGAAGTCTGTCAGTTGTGGCACGCGACGAAGTCGCAGGGGCTTTCCCCTTGGCATGAGCATCAGCTTTTTTGGGAGCCATTGCTGCTGAAAAAGTAGAAGAAGAAGTCGGAGAGGAAGGAGTTTGTCGGAGATGATGAAGTTCTCTTCTGTGGGTTCTCTCTTTCAAATGCAAGTAAAGAAGGAAAGAAGTAATCTATGGCTTATTTATAGGCTTATGAAGAATTCCAAACGGCCCATCATGATTTGCCTCAATTTAGAAGATTGATACGGGATCTTAACTGCACAGAATCCCAACAGTCCAATCATTCAGGAATAAATATCTCTTTGAAGTCATCACAGCGTGACTGATTTCATTTTATCATCTTATTTTCAAAGTATTTCGAAAATTTTGAAGTCTTTTCAATTTTTCGAAAACTTTGAAGGGGGTCTTGTAGGCCTTTAAAAAAAATGACAGTCACGCTGAGTTGATCAGGACAGAGTCAAAAGTCACGCTCAGTTGATCTAGACGATATTTACAAATCATGCTGGAGAGACAGCTCATCATTTGTCAGAGAGTAATTATGACTGATAGCACAACAGTCGAAGAATGTCTCTTCGTATGCCACGTATGCACAGACTTCGAGAGATCACAGCCGTCTATTGCGTGATTTTCGAAATCTTCTTCAGCAAAACTCAACCTTTGTCAAGTTGGCGTACCAAAAGAGTTTCTTGTCATTTAATGTGACTGACAAAAGCAATCACTACCAGAGATTTTGTGTCAGTCGAGGCACGCTAAATCAAGACAGCTGGCAGTTCTATCCCAAATCTGCGTGGATTCTGAAGCTTCTTGCCCCAAGTTTGCGTAGATTTTGAAGCTTTCTACCCTGAGTCTGCGTGAATTTCGTCTTCACCAAGTCTGCGTGGATTCTGAAGCTTCTTGCCCCAAGTTTGCGTGGATTTTGAAGCTTTCTACCCCGAGTCTGCGTAAATTTCGTCTTCAACAATTCTGCGTGGATTTCATCAAATTGGAGTACATGGCAGCCATGCCACTGATCTCTCGCCTGCGTGTCCTGTAACTTGTACACGACTAATACATGATTGCCATGTGTCCAACAGTTACAGGCCACGTCTAGTAACTGCTCACAACCTTGCGTATGTTAAATTTTGCGTGATTTTCAACTAAGCACAGGCTGTGAAGACAGTTATCTTTTCAGTTATTATTTTTGACTCTATAAATAGAGTTCTTTTTCTCATTCATTGTAACGGATACATAGTTATCTACTGTCAAAATTTTGAGAGCTTTTCTTCTTCGCATAGTCCAAGGGATAAAGTGATCGTCTTCTAGATCAGATTCCCACAGTTGTAATTTTCCCAGATACACAATAAATAAAGGAATTTATTTATGGAAAACATAATATAGGTGTTTGTAGAAATGCCACATAGGAAGTTATTTTCATATTTTTAAAAAGTGATTGCATAGATTTGTAGATCTAGGTGAGTGTATTAATTTTTGTGAAGGTGGTATGGTGTTTTGTGTCCTGTTGTGTCGTGTTTTTCCACTTGGACACACAGCACGAGCCCGTAGGCCATGTCCTGCATCTTGGGGCCTGTATCTCAGGATACAGGATACGTCGTGACCTGAAATTTTGGGAGAAGCATGGGGCAATGTCTGCCACCAAGCTTCCAAAATTTGGGATCGTCTCGTGGTGTACACGTGGGGAAATTCCACTTGCACTGGCCGTGCGCTGTCGTGCACGGACGGCTGTGCACGTGCACAGACACGACTGACACGGAGTTCGTGTCGTGTCTGTGTGTCACGTGGTACGAGAACGTAATAGCGCCCAGCCTACGCTGCAGTGTCGACGGTAAAACGCTGTTCTAGGTCATGAATTATAACTACATAACATGAAATACTCTCCAAAAGGAGGCCAACACAGAGGTACAACTCAATCACAATCTAAGGTAGAATGTAGCACGATGGAAATAAATAGAGAAAACCTCAACTGAGGTACAGCAGAATGAAATAACATAAGTCTCAATACTACCAGTCTCAACATCTCTAAAATATACAACTCTGAAATTAAGGACAACAACTAAACATGAAAAGGAAAAACAGTCTAAGCTATCTATACTAAGCAAGGTATCGTCCTCAGCAGCTGCCTGAACCTCCCCAGGGGTCCAGGTCGCAAGTGTCATCTAGGCAAGCTCCAAGTAAGGGGTGCAGGGTTCCTCATCATCCTCTGTAAAATTTTCAACAGGTCCAGTCAGGACGGAAGCGAGCACAAAATATCTCACGCAGTTTATATCAAGTTAGGAAATATAAAGCATGCAATAGAGTAAGATACAGGAAACACTGAAAGAAGAATGTATATGAAAAACAGCAGAGATTTGATAATAGGAAATATCTATATATAATAAGCAAAAAAAACTGTAAGCAATATGTGATCTAGAGTACAATATGGTTATGTAAACGGTTTAGAACAATGCAATGGTAACTCCATTGTACGTGAGTGCACAATAGACATATACAATAGTTATACAATGTTGTACAATAGGATTTGATTACATAACCAATTCTACTCCCCCTCCCCAATCAATACACAAGGATCCACTCCAGTTACGTTATCTTATACAATAGTGTACAATGTTATACAATAGATGTACAATGTTATACAATAGTTGTACAATGGTCTATCCATGAGACTCCTGTGATAATGAGAGTACAATATGCACAATGATTATACAATGATAAGGATATTCAATAAATACAATATGTAAGTGAAGCGCACATCATAATATGTATTTAGTGAATACAAGGGGATAACATCTCAAAAGAAGATCCATATAGTACCAATAAGTGATAACAATCGTGTCAGTATCAAGTACAGTAATCTAGAGCAAGAATATAAATCCAGACAAGTATGAAATGGTCAGAGAAAGTACTCGCCTGATAACTGAATGTCCGAAGAGGGTGTACTGCCTGAGGAAAGGTGTCTGTCTCCTAATCAGAGCAACACAAGTTACAATATATACTCATTTACATTAATATATATACACACACACATGAACTATATATGACACATCATTTAAACACCTAACTTCAGAGTATCAGGCGAGTACATTCTCTGATAGTTCTCTCATTTACTTGTCAATTACTGTACTTCAGTTCTAGTTAGTTGTATGTGATTCTCTGTTACAAATACGTATTATTATTTCTGAATTCATGTATGCGACACACATACTTTACTCGTCTTACCTCTATCATTCGAATCACTATTCGAACTATTCGAACCACCTATTCGCATCTTCATGTGCTGGTTGGACTTGTATTCGATTGATGTGTCGGATTATGGATTCACTTGTATTAGAATGGGTGGGGAAATACTGATTAGACATGTGAACATTCCTACTATTCGAACTACCCCTCTGTGAATGATATTCGAACGATAGCCATCCCACACTTGGCCAGGTATGCGGTGTGCCATATTACCCTTAGCCGTTTACATGTCTATCTCAGTATTTTAAAACACAATTGGAGAATTTATTCGAATCATTGTTAGAACATCATGTGAATCATTATTCGCACCACCTTATTCGAATCACCTTATTAGAACAATGATTAGAATCACATTCGACTCATTTTGTATTAGACTCACATTGGGATTACACTCGACTTATATTGTACTGTCTGGACTCATCATGTTACTCTAGTTCAGCTAGATTTTATTTTACAGTCTTTATTGCCATAATTTCTTCTCTTGTTTAGTTACTTACTTTCCTTGTACCATATCTGTCTCTCTATACCATCACCTGAATATAAACTGCCATGTTCATCAATACAACTGTCTATAACTGCTTTACAGTTCTCTGTCATTTACTTGGGTTTTCTAGATGAGATGTGCTCGTTCCTGTCCTGACTGGACCTATTAAAATTTTATAGATAATTGCCCTGAGGATACTTGCTCTACTCATTATGGACCTGACGAGGGATTAGCTACCTTTGACCCCGACACTCAGGAGTACTTAACATATATTTAGTTTGTGATATGTTACCTCATACACACTCACACAAATAAATTATATATATATATATATATATATATATATATATATATATATATATATTTTATATATATATATATATATATATATATCTTATATATGTTATTCCGAACAGTAGGGGACAGTGCACGATGTGTCGTGCACGGGTTCCTGTGTCCAAAACCGACACGAATCGTGTCAAAAATTAACTCAGTCTTCACAAAAAATAATATACATATATAGATCTATAAATTCATGTAATTAGTTTAGCAAAATATAAAAATTCATTCCTAAGTGGCATTCTATCAAACACTTACACATACACATTGACACGTGTCCGATACGGACACCAAACGGATACGAAATTGACCCAAACTATAGGGACAGCTAGGGGACTCCTAGATCTAATCCTAAATGCAAAGAAAACATAATTAAAATACAATTTAAGGGTTTTTACCTATAGATGCAAATAGCAAGAAAAGTCCCAAAATGAAGTATTCCTCCTTGCTAGCTCGGATTTCCAAATTGCTCAAAATCTGGAATTACTCTCCATAAACAGGAAATAGAAGGGTATTAGGCTCTATTGCAAGAAACTAGAGTTAAAAAGGATTTAAAATTAGAAATCTATGGATTAGGGAAGAGTGGACAAACCTTTCTTTTCCTATGTGTTGAAATGATATAAAAGAGGCAAGAACTAATGAATAAGTGTTTATATAGGGTGGGGATCCCTATGTGGCTGGTCACTTAGGGTTTGGTTAGGGTTAGGGCTTCATGCTATAGGCCATGGGCTTAAGTCATAATTTATTTAATGAAAATCACAAGTCATTGCATTAAACCATAAGTCATTTCACTTAAACTTGATTTTCCTATTTTAAAACTAAATTCTAAGTGACTAGAATGGGTTAACTTAAGTTAGACTAGGGTTAGCTTCTAGGCTACTCTAGAAGGTCTCAATAAGTCAAAGTCAACACAGCAATCACCAATTCACTAAATTAATTAAAAATTCAAAAATTCTACCAATGACCAAAATACCCTCAAGCTAAAATGATAAAATAAATTATCCTAATGACATGGTCAGGCTCTAGGTCAGGCAGTCTCTCAGGTTATACCAGTAAAGCATCAAAATCATAAGCCATGACTTAAAACAGTTTTAAATTGATTAAAAATCACCAAAAATCATAATGTGATTTAAATACCAATAAATCATAATTATAAATACAAAATTTCAAAAATACCCTCATTCCAGAAACTGGGTGTTACAAGTCTACCCCCCTAGAAAAATTTCGTCCTCGAAATTAAGATGATCGCACCCTTCCTAGGTCAAACCCCCAATCAATCAAAGTCGATAGATAACATACAAATTATGGTCCTATTGGTCGTGATATCACGGTCTTGATCAGGGTCACTATACTATCTATCACAGCACAAAACATCCTGACAGGTACTAATGGAATCACACAACAAGATGGAAAGAAGAGCAGGAAGGACAGACCTGCTAACCCGTCACCCGTAGCGTCGGTCTACTCGACTGTCAGTGCAAAAGCCCTGCCCCTCTGGGGTGTATCCCTCTGATGGTGCGGGGCACGGTGCTGTGCTACAGATGGCCTAGCTCGCTCTATCTAATCCATGACACTCAAGTAATATCCACCCTGATATTCCACTCAATTATACTAGGGCACCATCTATATGATATCTATTCTGCAATCTGATAATCATATCCGTCTATCCAGAACCATGTTACCAGAATCCTCGTCACACCAGTAAGTATGGCTGCGATAATCCATAGAGTCCGCAACTAATGTAAATACCTCTAGAATCATGGTATTTAAAATTTTTGCATTGCCGCTAGCTTGGCTGCAAAAACTTTAAATTTCCACACCCGAATCAGACTCTATCTCATCGCCAAACCAGCTAATATGGCTGTAAAAGACTCTAGATTCCATGACTGAGGCAACCTAGCCTATAATGTTATCTTGGTAGAAAATCAAGTCAATAATGAATACCAAGAATCAATTCAACGATTGTCACTTCCCGTTCCCAGAATGCGTATTTTTATACATGTACTACTTGAATGTATTTATTTGATATTTATCATGTATTATCCTGTATTTAAATTCCTTTAATTCATGTTAATTAATATTTCTGCAATTTTATTTCTGCACTTTATTTCCTGCTTTTATTCTCTACTTTAGCTAGGCTTTGGGTTCGGCTTGGTTCGGTTTAGTTTAGTTGGTTCAACATGAACCCAATACCCCCACCTACCACCATATTTTCATTTAAAGCCAACCCCCCCCCCTTTCTCTCTCTTCATTATTTCTTCTTCACCATTACTTCTTCTTCTTCCTCATCACTCTCTCCACCTACCAACGTAGACAAGTACATCTTGCTTCCACATGAGAACCCATATTTTTATAGTTCATTTATCTTCCTCTCATGATCCTAAGAGAGTTTAGAACTTGGCATTTTTTATTTCGAAGTCCTAATTTTTGTAGATCTAGAAATGAGTTATTTTTGGATTTTGGTGGTTTTGATCTATCAAACTTCTTTGTTTGCAAGTTTTGATGGTTCCATGTTGTAGAGAAGTTTATTCTACCCAATTTTGACCTTTGGAAAGTTAGATTTGGACTTGTTTTGACCAAGTTATGGACTTTTGAAGCTTTGGGGTGCAACCATGGAGTTCCTGCTGATTTGGAGAAGACAGTGAGCAGTGTGCACGAGGTTTTTAGCATGCGCCACTGAGCTGTGCGCGCTCTTTAGTGCAGTACAGTCTGACCCATACGCTGTCTTTTGGGAGCGTATGCCTTCCATCGCTCATTTGGGTGTTAAGGAGTCATATGGACATCATACGCTGCCTTTTGGAGCGTATGTCTTCCATACGCATGACCTGAGCGTACGTTGACTTGAGCGTAGCTTGACTTGAGCGTAGCCTGACCTGAGCGTACGCTGACTTGAGCGTAGATTGACTTGAGCGTAGCCTGACCTGAGCGTACGCTGACTTGAGCGTAGCTTGACTTGAGCTTAGCCTGACCTGAGCGTACGCTGACTTGAGCGTAGCTTGACTTGAGCGTAGCCTGACCTGAGCGTACGCTGACTTGAGCGTAGCTTGACTTGAGCGTAGCCTGACCTGAGCGTACGCTGACTTGAGCGTAGCTTGACTTGAGCGTAGCCTGACCTGAGCGTACGCTGACTTGAGCGTAGCTTGACTTGAGCGTAGCCTGACCTGAGCGTACGCTGACTTGAGCGTAGCCTGACTTGAGCGTAGCCTGACTTGATATAATCATGATATGTTAATATTTTTGTTAAATATAGATTGTTACGTGGGATGTACCATGTGTCGTGAATTGAGTTATAGATACCCCGATTGACTGGAGCTTGACCTTGAGAGTTATAGACTCGACCCCATTTAATGCTAATTGACTTTCATGCCTTGACACCATTGATAATAATGGTTATCTTGACTAAATTGATCATGCGTTCCTAGTTGGAACTAAGAAACTGGCTAGTCGTCTTATTGAAATAAATGAATAAGACACGTTCATGTTATGAACTATTATAATCGATTGGCTGATCCCGAATATTGACATACATGCACATGCAGGCTTCAATCTATTTATTTATTTATTTATTTACTTATTTATTTTCTATAAAAGGAGCATGTGTACTTTATGGTCAAGGCATGATTACTCCGTGGTTAGATTTGATTGTTGCATCATGCTATGTAAAACCTACAACCTTGCCGCACGGGTATCGTTGTAGAGTTGCGCATATCGTATACCGTACGAAAGTACTCATTTGAATGACCATGATCCACGGCATGGGATTTCACTCAACGTAGGGACTATTAAGTTAAATAAAATAAATGATGGCATGGAGAGAATGGATTCCCGAGTTCTTATATGGCAGCCCCCTTGGGACGAGTAGTACCCGACGGGCCGGCTGGTTCCCACAGATACGGCAAATCTGCCACACGGGCAGGGAGTGGTATCTGCTTATATTATTATTGTATATTGTATATTGATGACGGGCGTCCTGCTGGGACTCGTCTAATTCATGCATGGCGCACATGATTGACTGGATAGACTAGCCTTGCTCGCACATAGTAAGAACTGAGGAATCCCTATTGCATAAATTCCAGGATAACTTGGAACGCACAGTAGCAAGCCGTATTAGTTGAATGGCCGTTTAAATTGATTTGTTTGTGTACTGTACCTACTCTGTTGCCTAATTGAGATGACCAGAATGTCAGGACATGACGGGCCAACTTCTGTCCTTGTTTGGTTGGGAGGTTGGTTCGAAGTGTCGTGATGTTATGAGAATCCTAGTGGCAAGCAGAGATCTATTTATCATATTTCACATTACTGGTTTTTAGTTCTCATGTCGTGCTTCCTTGTGGTACTTGCTATTAGAGGTCTAACCTCTCTGGTTTTGCATGGCCAGATTTAGAGCCAGTTCCCGAGGATCCAGCTTACTTCTACCTCCAAGATGGTCAACACTAGAGGGATGATCGCAGGAGGACTCGAGTGGGTTTCTTACTTCCCTGCCCGTTTTGTTATCTACTTTATACTTTGCCGTTTGGCACCGACATGTTAGTCGGATTGTCTTGTACCTACTTTTGCATAATTGTAACTAAAGTCAGACTGCAGCTGCTAACAATTGTGTATACTTACTACATCATTTGGCTGTATTTTGTAAAGCCAAATATCAAGAACATTTTGACTGAGCGTTTGGGACGCCTTACTGCTTTATCTTACATGTTCTCTATTTCTGTTTCCTTGTTCGAATGATTGAGACAATAGATGTGTAATAACCATAGTAAGACTTTTATGTAGTTTGCACCCCCTCGTCTGGTTAGACAGCATTGATCGTATTATACGGTATTCATCTACCCGTAATACGTAGCTGGCTGAGTCATTCCCCCGCTCTCCAGTATTCTGGTTCTGGGGCGTGACAACGATGAATCAAGGAAGATAGACAGATACTGCCAGAATCGAATTTTGAGATAGTTTATAATGAGATTCTCAAGGGTCATCCCAGGAATCTTCTCAAGTAGTCCTAACTGTGATTGAGTACCTCTCCGTTAAAGCCTATCTCTCAATCTTATCGCAGGCTCGCAGCAGTACAACTAAGTCGCCGTACTACCACGATATCGCACTAATGCGACTCTCGAGACCTGTATGGGCCACCACTAAAAACGTGTCACGATTTGCACCTACTGTGAGGGTACGAGTGCGTAACAACGCCCAGCCTACGCCGCAGTATCGGCGTTAGAACGCTGTTCTGGGTCACTATCTAACCATCAACTCATGCAGTATATATTGTACTCATCATGATCAACTCCGAACGGAGGACGAGTATAAGATATTGTAACTCAATCACAGTCTAAGCACGATAAGATAACACAGAAGAAATAACTAAGAAATAGAAAGACAACTACTAAAATAATAACAACTCTCAACAATCTCAAATACTACACAAGTCTCAAATCAACTACAACAAGTTTAACATGAAAAACAGATGCAAGTCTACTAATCTAAATCCCGATCACTCCTGAGTGTCGGGGCCAAAGGTAGCCATCCCGTCTCCGGGTCCATAATGAGTCGGGCAAGTATCCTCAGGGCAGTCATCTGTAAAATTTGTAACAGGTCCAGTCAGGACAGGAACGAGTACAACTCATCAAAAAATTCCAAGTAAATGACAGAGAACTATAAAGCAGTTATAGACAGTTGTATTGATGAACATGGCAGTTTATATTCAGGTAATGGTATAGAGAGACATATAAAGTACAAAAAAAGTAAGTAACTAAACAAGAGAAGAATCATGGCAATAAAGACTGTAAAATAAAATCTAGCTGAACTAGAGTAACATGATGAGTCCAGACAGAACAATATAAGTCGAGTGTAATCCTAATGTGAGTCTAATACAAGATGAGTCGAATGTGATTATAATCATTGTTCTAATAAGGTGATTCGAATAAGGTGGTGCGAATAATGATTCACATGATGTTCTAACAATGATTCGAATAAATTCTCTAAGTGTGTTTTAAAATACTGAGATAGACATGTAAACGGCTAAGGGTAATACGGCACACCGCACACCTGGCCAAGTGTGGGATAGCTATCGTTCGAATATCATTCACACAGGGGTGGTTCGAATAGTAGGAATGTTCACATGTCTAATCAGTATTTCCTCGCCCATTCTAATACAAGTGAATCCATAATCCGACACATCAATCGAATACAAGTCCAACCAGCACATGAAGATGCGAATAGGTGGTTCGAATAGTTCGAATGGTGATTCGAATGATAGAGGCAAGATGAATAAAGTATGTGTGTCGTATACATGAATTCAGAAATAACAATACGTGTTTGTAACAGAGAATCACATACAAGTAACTAGAACTGAAGTACAGTAATTGACAAGTAAATGAGAGAACTATCAGATAATGTACTCGTCTGCTACTCTGAAAAGAGTAGTGTAATATCAGACGTCTGTACCGGAGTCACAATATCCTAAATAGAGCAGTACAGGTTATAATATATTTAAATAAAGTAAATGAAGTTTATGATGCAATCTACATGATTTCTAGGCCAATCTAGGTCAAAGTCAACTCTAAGTCAAACCTGGTCAACTGTCTAGGTCACATTAGGTCAAGGTCAAGCTTTGGTCAACCTTGGTCAATTATACTAGTCAACTAGGTCAATCCTAGTCCATTCAAGTTTCACTAGGCCTAACCAAGCTGAGGCTAACAACCAAGCACACTCACAAGTCACAGAGAACACACATACCATATCTAGAAGTATATATTCATCCATGCATTCATATTTCACACATATATGCTTGCATTTGTTTGGATATAATCATGCATATAACATTGTATCTACCTTGCATCATACACCTTACATTACACCATGTTCCATTGCATTTTATTGCCTATATGCATATATTCATCACAATATATGCATATATGAAGGCAGCTATCTTACATTCATATTTCATATATACATAGATACATACATTTATGCATTCATACATAGATATATAGGTACATAGATATATACATAGACACATACCCACATAGGTATATAGATGGGTATATACATATATATATATATATATATATATATATATATATATATATATATATATATATATATATATATATATATATTATATATATATATATATACATATATATTATATATATATATATATATATTATATATATATAATATATATATATATATATATATATATATATATATATATATATATATATGTATATATATATATATATATATATATATAATATATATATATATATATATATATATATATATATATATATATATATATTTAAATAGATACATAGAGAGGTACATACTTACATACATTATATTCATAGCCTACATTACATTTCTTATGCATACATGGATCCATGCTCATTTACCTACATTCATACATGCATTGACTCACTACCTTGCATTACATATGAACTGAACATTAGTTCATGGGGTAGGATTTATATTAGTGGCATATACTAGCAATGTAGGGAACTGGTCATCCAACTGAACCATTTAGACTGAATGTTAAATGTTGATACTAGGTATGGAAGGATGGGCACCAAGTCCAATTAAGGACTGGTACTCAAAGTAAAGGACAGCATACAAATTGTATTATTTTTTTTGGATTAACATACAAGGCATTAATGAGTAATGGGACATATCCTATATGAAAGTCTTGGACATGTTGCTAATTACAAAAAAACTGAGCTTAATAATCATGTCAGATGTTAGGATATGCGAATAGGATACCCCTATTGCAAGCCAAAAGAGAGATCATATTAAGGATTGAACTAAGGGGTCTACATTAGAACTTTATGGACTGTACAATAGTAGGAAGGTATGGACATCTCTCTGTTAGGGGCAGAAATCAGTCTAAGGGTATGCAGAACAACAATGAATGTAGCATATCTCATGTAATATGCAGTTAGTTGTACTGGATAGTGATAGTGAATCCAGTGTAATATATGATGCGAGTTTATGCAGGGCATGAGTGCTCTGGTACCAGTATGCAGAATATGAGAATTAGGCTGCAGTGATGAACACATACAGGGCATGCTAATTGATTGCAAGGAAACCATAGATGCAGGACAAGTCTAAGTATGTGCAGCAGTGAAATGAATGGGGGTGAGGCAGAACATGAAATCAGGTTGCAGATACAATCCTAAACCAAAACTGAACTCTGTCACAAACCAGGGTGTGTGTGTGTTATTGAACTCAGTGTGACAGGTTTCAGGAATTTGGAAAAATACGAACACATTGCAACACACAACTCAAGCCAACCTAAAACATGAACTGTGAAGCCTAAACATTAAATTCAGTTTAACCAATTACATATTAAAACCTGGGAATGAACTGCACATTGGAATTAAATAAGAAAAATGTAACATGTGCACAGTTTTCATGAATGAGAGACTCGAACACTGAACTCAGGTTAAAAATATGAAAATTAGTTTGAGAAACCTATATAAAACCAAATTGAAATTAACATCATCTCAGGTAAATCGAATTGAATCATTGGAAACATTCAAAAAAAACAGTAAATAATAACTCAGTGTATCAGAGTTTCGAGCCCGATATCCAATGCCAAACTCGAATCAAAACCTAATTCAAAGTGTGTCAAGAGTGTAAAGGCATGGGGACATGTCCCTCGTGTCCAAGGAGAGTCCCTCGTGTCCAGAAATTGGGACACGTAGTGTCCAGAACCCCAATTCGAAATTCTCAGAAAAACAGGAAAATAATCATTGTGCAGCCATGTCGAGCCTTCGTGGGCTCGACACAGAGCTCGGGGTGGGTCGTGCTCTTGCATATGGGTTCGCCCATAGTAGGGCTAGGGGTCTAGCACCCTGCACCGTGTCGGCATGTCGCCGTGTCGAAGTTAAACGCGCGTATCAGTGTGCGTTTTTAACCGTGTGACGTATAGTGTCAATTCGATACGGGTGGAATTTCTTCCAATCCGTTCGATAAAATTGCCTGAAATTTTATCTGTGTCGTGTCGGTCATGTGTCCTAGGTGTCACCAAAATTTCATCTCAAATGGTGTTGTGTCGTGTCCGCTAGGACACCCGAACAGCAGGGGACAGTGCACGCTGTGTCGTGCACGGGTTCCTGTGTCCAAAACCGACACGAATCACGTCAAAAATCAACTCAGTCTTCAAAAAAATTAATATACATATATAGATCTACAAATTCATGTAATTAGTTTAGCAAAATATAAAAATTCATTCCTAAGTGGCATTCTATCAAACACTTACACATACACATTGACACGTGTCCGATACGGACACCAAACGGACACGAAATTGACCCAAACTTCAGGGACAGCTAGGGGACTCCTAGATCTAGCCCTAAATGCAAAGAAAACGGAATTAAAATACAATTTAAGGGTTTTTACCTATAGATGCAAATAGCAAGAAAAGCCCCAAAATGAAGTGTTCCTCCTTTCTAGCTCGGATTCCCAAATTGCTCAAAATCTGGAATTACTCTCCATAAACAGGAAATAGAAGGGTATTAGGCTCTATTGCAAGAAACTAGAGTTAAAAGGATTTAAAATTAGAAATCTATGGATTGGGGAAGAGTGGACAAACCTTTCTTTTCCTATGTGTTGAAATGATATAAAAGAGGCAAGAGCTAATGAATAAGTGTTTGTATAGGGTGAGGATCCCTATGTGGCTAGTCACTTAGGGTTTGGTTAGGGTTAGGGCTTCATGCTATGGGCCATGGGCTTAAGTCATAAGTCATTTAATGAAAATCACAAGTTATTGGATTAAACCATAAGTCATTTCACTTAAACTCGATTTTCCTATTTCAAAACTAAATTCTAAGCGACTAGAATGGGTTAACTTAAGTTAGACTAGGGTTACCATTGCTAGGGTTAGCTTCTAGGCTAGTCTACAAGGTCTCAATAAGTCAAAGTCAACACAGCAATCACCAATTCACTAAATTAATTAAAAATTCAAAAATTCCACCAATGACCAAAATACCCTCAAGCTAAAATGATAAAATAAATCATCCTAATGACATGGTCAGGCTCTAGGTCAGGCAGTCTCTCAGGTTATACCAGCAAAGCATCAAAATCACAAGCCATGACTTAAAACAGTTTTAAATTGATTAAAAATCACCAAAAATTATAATGTGATTTAAATACCAATAAATCATAATTATAAATACAAAATTTCAAAAATACCCTCATTCCATGTGTCACGACCCGCACCCTAGAGTAAGGGCACGAGAGGTGAATACGCCCAGCCTACGCCGTAGTGTCAGCGGTAGAACGATGTCCTAGGTCAATCATCTAACAATATAAAGGTACCTGTACAGTATATACACTAACATGATGGTATGATAATTATATGTAAAATAACATTTTAAAACATTTAAAAATGAATCATAGGTTCAGAAATGTATGGTCAGGAACACAATATCAGAGAATCGAAACAAAACCCAAATTCGAACTCAAAAACACAATGAAAATCCAATACATTGCAAACAAAAGGTTGGTAAATAAACTATTACATGTGTACGTGTCAACCATGCTATATCGTGTCCAAAAATAGGACACGAATGTGTCCAATCAAATCAAAATACCCAAACACTGAAACTGATAAAGCAGTGTCGTGCGGCGAGGACGAATCCTCGTGCTCGCGACACAGAGCAACTCGTGTCCCGTGCTTGTGCATATGTGTTCGCCAGAGATAGGTCTAGGCGTCCATCGCCCTGAATCGGGTTGGGGACGTGTCATGTCTGAACCACAGGTGCGTATCAGACACGATTTTTCACGCGTAGCAGTGCAGTGTCAATTCGATACGGGCGGGATTTCTCCCAAACCGCTTAATAAGATGGGCTAAAATTTTGTCAGTGTGGTGTCAGACACGTGGCCTAGGTGTCCACAAAATTTCGTGTCAAGACGTGATGTGTCGTGTCCGCTACAGTGCTCGAGAGGCAGGGCAACCGTGCGCGGTGTCGTGCAGCGTGTCCACGGCCGTTTCCGACACGGAAACGACACAAAAATACTTTCAGTCTTCACAAAAATTAATACACACACGTAGATCTAGGGATCCATATAATTAGTTCTACAAAAATCAAAAATAAAATCCTTTGTGACATTTTAACAAACACCTACACACACATCATGATACGTGTCCGATACGGACACCAAACGGGCACAAAATTTACCCAAACTTTAGGGACAGCTAGGGGACACTTAGGGCTAGCCTAATATGCAAAGAAATTAGAATTAAAATACAATTTAAGGGATTTTACCTATAGGTGCAATTAGCATGAGAAAGCTTCAAATGGGGGGTGTTCTTCTTGATGGCCAAGTGCTCCAAATTGGTCCCAAACTGAAATGGCTCACCACCAACAGTCCATAAACACCAATTAGAACCCAATGCAAAAGACTAGGATAAAAAAGGAGGTTAAATAAATAAAATGGGAATTTTGAAGAAGGGAACAAACCTTGGTTTTTGTCAAATGGAGAAATGATATAAAAGAGGCAAGAACAATCAAGGAGAAGATTATTTATAGGCAAGGGGAAACCCTAATAGTGGCTGCCATGGTTGGGTTAGGATTGGTTTTGGGCTTAAGTCATGGGCCTATGGCTTAATCACTAGTCTTTAATTTGGTAAGTCATAAGTCATTGACTTAAGCCACTAGTCTTTAACTAATTCCACCCAAACTAATCCTTCTTACCTTAAAACTAATTTCTAATTACTAAAGTAGGTTAACTAGAGTTAGACTAGGGTCACCAACTAGGGTTAGCTTCTAGGCTAGTCTACAAGTCTCAACTAGTTTAAGTCAAAAATCAAATCACCAATTAATTAAATCATTAAATAATTCAAAGAGGCCAAATGACCAAAATACTCTCATGCTCAAAAGTAAAAATAATTATCCTAATGCCATGGTTAGGCTCTAGGTCAGACAGTCTCTCGGTTTACACTAGCAAGCATCAAAATCACAAGGCATATTTTAAATAATTTTTAAATAATCAAAAATCACCAAAAATTTATATCATGATTTAAATATCATTAATAAAAGTTTAAAATTACAAAATTTCAAAATTACCCTCATTTAGAAAACTGGGTGTTACAAGTCTACCCTCCTTAGAAAAATTTCATCCTCGAAATTAAAATGGTAGTAGTCCTTCTAGGTCAAACACCCCACAATCAAAGTCTCAAACATATCGTCAGATAATCATATGCGTCTGTCCAAAATCATGATACTCAGAATCTTCGTCGTGCTAGTGAGCAAGGCTACGTTAATCACAGAGTCCTTGACTAAGGCACATACCTCTAGAATCATGGTATTTAAAATTTTTGTATTGCCGCATGCTTGGCAGCGAAAACCTTAAATTCCCACACCCGAAAAATACGTCCTGAATATGACTATATGTCCTCACTATGCCAGCTAAACACGACTATCGAAGATTCTAGATCCTATAATCGAGGTGACCTAGCCCATATGATTCATCTCAAAAGAATATCAACATAACACATGAACAACAGAACAAAATTGATCAATCAACAAGGAACAGAAGGAATCGAATTTTCAAGACAGTTATAAGAGGCAATTGCGGAAATGGAATCGAAAGAACGGAACCTGCAACAAGATCTCTACTGGCCTGAGCATCCTCGACTGTCCCGACGAAAGTTCGCCCCTGCTGGCCTCCCCTGGCCTGCTGCTGATGCTGCATGTACCTCTACTGCTGAGTCGGTAAGGGTAATACAAGTCTAACTAGGTCAAATTAGCCTATGCTAGTCTAACTAGGTCTTAACCAAGGCTATACAAGTCTACAAACCAACACACATACCTATACACATATATATATATACAAACACTATATACATTATCCATATCATATCAATATGCATATTTACATCTATACATATATAGGCATATACATACACTATATTATATACATTATATATAGTGAGATAGAAAGAGAGTGAAAGAGTGTCAAGTGTGTGTACATATGAAGAAGTGAAGTGAAATAGTGTAGAGTGTGGCAAGAGTGATGTGAGTGTCAATTTCATATATGTGTGTCATATGTGAGTGTGTGTGAGGGAAATTCATATGTGTGTGTCATGATACACATGTGTGTGTGTGTGTGTGCTATGAGATTCAGAATATGTGTGTAGTAGAGAGGTGTGAAACAGTGTGACAGGTTTCTAGGATAGAGGGTGTGTGTGTACATTGCATATGTGTATATGTGTGTGATGTGAGGAAGACATATGTGAGTAAAAATAGGAATTCAATGATGTGTGAATGAGTGACTGTGTGTGTGATAGTGTGAGGGAAGGTTCAGAATATAGAGAAGACAGTGATCCAATATATGTAGAAATAACTGGAAATCAGTGAACAATTGACAGTTTAAAGGGTTTTGTGTGTGTGTTAATCATCATATGTGTGCGTGTGTAAGAGTATACAAAGTGTGAGAAAGTCTTAGAAATCAGAAATGTGAGTTTGCAATGTGAGGAAAACATGAGTTCAATATCAGATTTCAGTTTTTCTGAAATCATTGACTGGAAAAATAGAACAACCATTCTCACAACTCAAACCCCAAAGTCCATTCATAAGTCCCAATTGATATGGGCATCATCCTATACATGTGGGTGAACCTAGTTTAACCTTCAATAGCATCTAACAGTTTAAAAAAGAAGAATGAAATCAGGAAATTGATTTGAGAAAAACTAAACCATAATGACAGTTAATCATATCAACTCGATTCCCAAAACCCATATGCATCTACACAAATCAAAATTAGCCTATCCATCATCCATCAGTTATGTAGGTGGGTCCCATTTATCATTCAAACATCATAAAAATAGGGAAAACAAAAATCAAATTCAGAAAAATACATTTAGCCCAATGGGTATTCAGCCGTATCAGTGAATATCAGTGTACAATAGGGAATTCAAAAATTCGAATTCAAATTCACATCTAAATGACAAACAAAGGGTTGGTAAATAATTTTACATAAGTGAGGGTACTAGTTAGGGTCCTCCTGTCCAAGAATTGGACACGAATTGTGTCCAAAATAACTGCACGAACACATACACGCACTGTACATAAATAATCATCGTGCACGCGTGTACGCGCATCTAACACGCGACACACGACACGACACAACTCGTGTTCGTGTCCAGAGGTGCGCCTAGGGTAGGTTTAGGACTGTGTCACCCTGATACGTGTCCACGTGACACATAGACACGACACGATTCACGTGTCAGCCGTGCCTGTGCACGTGCACAGCCGCCCGCGTGCGACAGTGCGCAGCCAGTACAAGTGGAATATCTCCACGTATACTCCACGAGACGTTTCCAAATTTTGGGAGCTTGGTGGCAGACATTGCCCCTTGCTTCCCCCAAAATTTCAGGTCACGACGTGTAACACCCAGTTTTTCCAAATGAGGGTAATTTTGAAATTTTGTATTTTAATTTATTTAATTATGGTATTTAAAATTTTCTATAATTTTTATTGATTTTTAATCATTTTAAAACTATTTTAAATCATGACTTATGATTTGGTGTCTTGCTAGTGTAACCCTAGAGCCTAGCCATGTGATTAGGGTATTTCATTTATCATTTCTAGATTGAGGGGTATTTTAGTCATTTTGTAATTTGGAGAATTATTTGGAATTATTATGTATTATTTAGATTTATTAGAATTAATATGATTTTAGAGATTTTTTAGTATAATTGATTTTGGTGTTTTAGTTGACTTTGACTTATGTTGACTTTGGAGACTAACCTAGTGGCTAACCTAGGTCATGACTATGTGATTAGGATATGGAAACCTAGATTGACTTAAGTTAGTGATAATTTACCCATTAGAATTTATTTTGGGAAAATAGGATTTGAATTGTTTAAGGAATGGCTTGTGATTTCACAAGTCATGACTTGTGACTTAAGGCTTAATAGCCCATAGGCCCACACCATGAGCCAACCCTAACCCTAATCAGCCCATGGCAGCCACCATTGATCCTTTCACCCTAT
Organism: Iris pallida; assembly: GCA_029216955.1. NCBI lineage: Eukaryota > Viridiplantae > Streptophyta > Magnoliopsida > Asparagales > Iridaceae > Iris > Iris pallida. The sequence goes on from JANAVB010006796.1 coordinate 4,061,267, forward strand.
TTAATGCCTCTTCCATTTGTTCTTGCCTCTTTTATTGTTTTTCTTCTCAAGCTTGGAGAAAGAGGTATAACCATCTTCCCCAATCCATAACTTTTCCATTTTAACTCATTTTTGGCTCAAACCACTTGCATTAGATTCTAATTGTCTCCCTTTTACTGTTCATGGAGGATAATCCCAGCCTTGGGGCAATTTGGAGAGTTTGGCTAACAAGGAGAAACCCCCCTTTTTGAAGCTTTTTATTGGAATTTCAACATATATGTAAATCTCTATTCCCTTCACCAAATTTAGTTTTCTTTGCATGGATAAGAAGCCCTAGGTGTCCCCTAGCAGTAGGTATTGGATTTGTGTCGTTTCGTGTCCGTTTGGTGTCCGTATCGGACACATGTCATGATGTGTGTATAGGTGTTTGATTAAATGTCACAAAGGATTTTATTTTTGTATTTTTGAATTCTAATTTCATGAATCTCTAGATCTAGGTATGTGTAGCAATGTTTGTGAAGACTGAGATTACTTTCGTGTCTTTTTCGTGTCGGGATTGGACACGCACACGCGCGCAGCAGGCTGCGCACAGTGCCCTGCTGCCCGTGTCCTGGTTTGCTCTGGACACGACACTTCATGCCATGAAATTTGACATGGGGACTCCCTACATGACAGACACGAGGCCTACAAAGTTTCGTAGGACCTCGTAGAATGGTTTGGGAGCAATCGAGCCCGCACCGATTCGTGTACTGTGCACACACGCAAAAATTCGTGTCTGATACGACCCTTTTACTTCTGACACGACTCACGTGGACACGATACAGACACATGTACACGTCCTCCTAGTCTAGACGTACACGTGTGCACACCCACGTGTTGTGTCGTGTCGTGTGCGTGTTCTACAGACACGTGCACGCGTGCACGACACTGTTTGTACACAGTTTCGAGTCTGTGTTCGTGTAGTGTTTTGGACATGATTCGTGTCCAGTTTCCTGGACACGAAGACACCTCTGACACCTACAACTATGTGACATAATTTACCAACCTTTTGTTTTGCAATATATTTGATTTTCAATGTATTTTGGGTTTAAAATTGGGGTTCACTGATACACCTTGGTTGAAATGAAATTCTGGGTTTGAATTGTATATTTTTCTGATTTAATGTTACTGAAAAGATAGATTAGACTCACCTACATGTTAGATGAATGATGTTTATGTTAGTGAGTGATTTTTAGGAGCAATGGGTTTCGAAAATGGGTTTTGGGGTTTGCTGACTGATTTATGGGTTGATGGGACTGTCAATTTCTGATACGAATGGACTAGGTTCAACTGTTTACCTGAGAATTTATGGTATTGCTAACTGGAAATGTAAAACTGAGAGTTGACACAGTTTTTCCATACACCATTAACCTGAGGAGGAACTATGCTTGGTTTTTAAAGTGAAGTTCTACTTCCAAGTTTTATTATATTTTGTTATTGTATTCCTGAGATTTTAATCCATGTACATGTGTCTACAGTACTACAATGTGGGTTATTGATTGGTGAAAGGTTTTGGTTTTCGAATCTGATTTTGAAGTGTTGAACTGTTAATTGCCCTGTCAACTGACCACTCTGAAAACTGATTTTAATTCCCAGCAGTCTTCAATTTCAGTTTTCTGAAAACTGATTTGAATGTAAGAATTGTCATGTTAAATCCATTTGTTTTGTGTTAACCCACTGTTAGTTAATGAGAACTGTCATTTGAATCCTGTTCTAAACTGATGCTTGATTCAAAACTGAGATTGACACTAATACACACACACATGAATAAAACAGTGAACTGAGTTTGGGGTTCATGCCTTGATTTCACTTTGGTTGAGCCTTGTTTTAATTGGTAGTTATATGCATACAAATCAGAAAATGGATTCTTGAATGTTAATTCCTATGTTGAATCCTTATAGTGTTGTTGAACAAGGGGATTTGATTAAGGTTGTTAACTGTCAAAGATTTCATTGATTTTGAACTGTCATTATTTGATTTCCTAAGTTATCACCCCATTCACTGATTTTGAAATCATTCCTAAGATTGCATTGTGGGCTTTTAGTTTTCCTTGGACTGAATACATAGATTGATACACTGTTTTGTGATACAAAATCTGAGAATGAAGAAAGAGTTGAATGTGCACTGTTTTGAATGGAAAACTGAGATTTTGAACTTAACCAAACACACAGGATATCCCCTTCCTACTTAATCGAGTTTGAATGGTTTAATAGCTATAACCTGAGATGATAATTCCTGCCACTGTTTTCATATGCTCACATTCCTAATATTGTATTTCCCTGTTTCCTAGACACAGTAAACACATTTCCTGATTTCAAATTAGCACAAGTACACTGTTTGCTTTGCCTACACTGTTCTATTCAGGGTATTATACCCTATGTAATTACTGATTCCCTATTCCTATTTCATCACACACTGTCATGTACTATCATGCATCTCTCTGCACACACACTCTCACTTATGAGTCACACACACACAAACCCACATTACTATTTACATATTGTTTTCCCTCACACACTCTATTACATGTCTACACTCTCATGAATTCACCTCACTGTTTTCCTATTTTTTCTGTTCACCCACACACACAGGAAACACATGTACACAACACATTGCCTTTACCTATCCTTCTATGTATGTGTGTATATACATATGTATATATATATATATATATATGGGTGATACATATATTATCATGTATCATATATATTATAATATGTGTGTATTATATTAATTAGATATATGTGTTAATATGTGTTTATGTAGAATGTGTTTGGTATATAGGCATGATATTGCCTAGGGGTGTATGTCGATGGCTCATTGCTTGTGTGTGTGGTTTGAAGGCCAGTATAGGTGTGCAGTTGGCTTGTATAGCCTTGGGGATTGATGTAGAGTACTAGCCTAGGCTTGGTTAGGCCTAGTGAGACTTATTAGACTTGTTTGACTTAGGAGTGGCCTAGTTGACCTAGTTTGACCAGTGTGGTTGACTAAAGTTGACCAAGTGTTGACTTTAGTCTAGTTTGACCTAGACAGCATGCAAATGCATTGTATATTTCATATATCACCCTCTGTATACATCTTGACTTGTGTTGCTCTAACTAGGAGTCAGGTACCTCATCTCGGACAGTACATTTACTTCAGACATTCAGATACGAGGTGAGTACATTCTCTGATCATTTTATATCCTGCTTAGAATTATTTCCTGCATTAAATTACTTTACTTAATACTGTCACATTGGTCACACGGATTAGTACTATATGGATCCCTTCTTGAGATGTTATCCCTTCAGGGAGCATCGGGGTACTCTATGTTCTGTGCGTTTCACTTACATGGCGTATCACTATGCTTCTTTGATTCTTTGATCACTTGTGACATATACTCATATGATCACAGAGTCTTCTTTGAATCCTTATCTCATTTATTGGGTCTATCAGAATCCCCATTTATGGGACTACTATGTACCACCCTTCGGGGGCTTATCACCCTTCGGTGGCTTATCACCCTTTGGGGGCTTATCACCCTTTGGGGGCTTATCACCCTTCGGGGGCTTATCACCCTTTGGGGGCTTACCATCCTTCGGAGGCTGTTACATAGAATCATAACATAACCTGGTTGGATCCTTGTGTATTAGTTGGGGGTACGGGGGAGTATAAATAGCCATGTGAACAATTCCAAAGTAGAATAGCCATGTACGCCTCTTTAGTATAGCCATGTACAAATCAAGCCGTTCACATGTCGACTTTGTACTCTAAATCACTAGTCACTGGTAGCTCTCTACTTATAGTAGATATTTCTATTACAGTTCTCTCTCTGTTTACATACTGTATTTCCTTCAGTATCTATATCTTACTATACTGTATGATTATATTTTCTAACCTGCTATGAACTGTTGAGATGTACTGTGCTCGCTCCCATCCTGATTGGACCTGTTGAAAATTTTACAGAGGATGATGAGGAACCATGCACCCCTTACTTGGAGCTTGCCTAGATGACACTCGCGACCTGGACCCCTGGGGAGGTTCAGGCAGCTGCTGAGGATGATACCATTGCATAGTTTAGATAGTCTAGATTGTTTCCTTTCATGTTTAGTTGTTGTCCTTATTTTCAGAGTTGTATATTCTAGAGATGTTGAGACTAGTAGTGGTTAACTTATGTTATATCATTTCTGTTGTACCTCAGTTGAGAATTTCTTATCTATTACATCGTGCTATATTCTACCTTAGATTGTGATTGAGTTGTACCTCTGTGTTGGCCTCCTTATGGAGAGTATTCATATTATGTTAGTTATAGTTCATGACCTAGAACAGCGTTCTACCGCCGACACTGCGGCGTAGGCTGGGCGCTGTTACGTTCTCGTACCCTCACAGTGGGTGCAGGTCGTGACACATTTTTAGTGGTGGCCCATGCAGGTCGAGTTTATGTAGTGGTATTCGAACTAGAGTATCACTACAGCCTGCAGTAGGATTAGGATTATTTTTGGAGGTACTCAATCACATTAGGAAAAACTCTTAATCAGATTCTTTTTGTCTAAAATTGTTGCTTATTGACTTCCCTTTGAATATAAACTGTCCTCCTTTGAATTTTCGCTTCATTCTCAGAAATTGCTTCTTGTTTTGATCTGTTTTTATGATGGTTATGAAGACACGATCTCATCACTTCGGTTCGGGGGATACTATCGAGAGGCTGGCCACCTCTCGTCCTATTCATCAGGGCCTCGAGACCGCAGCTCCTGTTGTGCCAACTCAGGTTGGCATTTCTGTTACATTGGAGGTGCACCTCTAGTTGTACAGAGACTTTTTCCGTCATTTCTGGTTTTTCTCCGCAGCAGCGATTCATGCAGCATCAGCAGCAGACCAGGGGAAACCAGCAGGGCGAGCTATCGTCAGGACAGTTGAGGATGCACAGACCATTGGAGACCTTGCTGCAAGTTCCGTTCTTCATGATTCCATTCCCGAAATTGTCTTTTATAACTACCTTGAAATCCGGTTCCATCTGTTCCTTGTTGATTGATTAATTTTGTTATGTTGCTCTTTTGTTATGTTTGTCTTTTTTCTTCTGAGAAAATCATATGGGCTAGGTCACCTAAATCATGGGATCTAGAATCTTCGATAGTCGTGATAGTTGGCATAGTGAGGACACGTAGTCAGACTTTGGATATATTTCTCGGGTATGGGAATTTAAGGTTTTCGCCGTCGCATGCGGCAATGCGAAAATTTTAAATACCATGAACCTAGAGGTACGTACCTTAGTCAAGGACTCTGTGATTATCGTAGCCTTGCTCACTAGCATGATGAAGACTCTGGACAACATGATTTTGGACAGACGCATATGATTAACAGATTGTATCTTGAGAAGAATTTAAACATCATACCCTTTTGATTGTTATAAATGACTTAGGAGTAGGGATATTTTAGTTTTGTAGAGCTTATTCATAGGTAGTACCTTCATAGTATAATGATATGGTGACTTGTAGAGTGTCTGTACCCTAGAGGTGATAGTTTAGCATTGGTGCTAGAATAGTAACCCATTGCAGATAATTCTCCTGTTATCTATAATACCAACTAGTTTATACATATAGGATGTTAGTATGCCATACAACCTTGATGATTATTTATTGTTTCCTCTATCCTTCCAGTGAGGCACCCAGTGACCAGAGCCCGTCCTTGAGTATTGTTGTAGTTCACCTAAGACTGAGAGGCCTATATACATATAGATTGCAGGTGAGATACTTAGGATATATGTGATGGGTTGTTGTTCTTGAGCTTATGTATATGTGGTATTTGTGATTGGTGTGCTTAGCTTGTAGGTATTTAGTTATGGATGACTAGATAGGATTGGGAAGTTAGAGCTAGCCTATTATCGAGTTTTCTTTTGCTAATCTCTAGTTGCCAACACTAGGTAGCTAGCATAGGTAAAATCCTAGGAAGTTGACCAGCTGATGACCAAGTACTAGGATGCTGAGAAAATTGACTAGTGATTGACCCTTGACTATGTTTGACCTAGAAGGACTGCTACCATCTTAATTTCGATGACGAAATTTTTATAAGGTGGGTAGGATTGTAACACCCAGTTTTTTCAAATGAGGGTAATTTTGAAATTTTGTATTTTAATTTATTTAATTATGGTATTTAAAATTTTCTATGATTTTTATTGATTTTTAATCATTTTAAAACTATTTTAAATCATGACTTATGATTTGGTGTCTTGCTAGTGTAACCCTAGAGCCTAGCCATGTGATTAGGGTATTTCATTTATCATTTCTAGATTGAGGGGTATTTTAGTCATTTTTATAATTTGGAGAATTATTTGGAATTATTATGTATTATTTAGATTTATTAGAATTAATATGATTTTAGAGATTTTTTTAGTATAATTGATTTTGGTGTTTTAGTTGACTTTGACTTATGTTGACTTTGGAGACTAACCTAGTGGCTAACCTAGGTCATGACTATGTGATTAGGATATGGAAACCTAGGTTGACTTAAGTTAGTGATAATTAACCCATTAGAATTTATTTTGGAAAAATAGGATTTGAATTGTTTAAGGAATGGCTTGTGATTTCACAAGTCATGACTTGTGACTTAAGGCTTAATAGCCCATAGGCCCACACCATGAACCAACCCTAACCCTAATCAGCCCATGGCAGCCACCATTGATCCTTTCACCCTATTTAATGCCTCTTCTATTTGTTCTTGCCTCTTTTATTGTTTTTCTTCTCAAGCTTGGAGAAAGAGGTATAACCATCTTCCCCAATCCATAACTTTTCCATTTTAACTCCTTTTTGGCTCAAACCACTTGCATTAGATTCTAATTGTCTCCCTCTTGCTGTTCATGGAGGATAATCCCAGCCTTGGGGCAATTTGGAGAGTTTGGCTAACAAGGAGAAACCCCCCTTTTTGAAGCTTTTTATTGGAATTTCAACATATAGGTAAATCTCTATTCCCTCCACAAAATTTAGTTTTCTTTGCATGGATAGGAAGCCCTATGTGTCCCCTAGCAGTAGGTATTAGATTTGTGTCGTTTTGTGTCCGTTTCGTGTCCGTATCGGACACGTGTCATGATGTGTGTATAGGTGTCTGATTAAATATCACAAAGGATTTTATTTTCGTATTTTTTAATTCTAATTTCATGAATCTCTAGATCTAGGTATGTGTAGTAATGTTTGTGAAGACTGAGATTACTTTTGTGTCTTTTTTGTGTCGGGATTGGACACGCACACGCGCGCAGCAGGCTGCGCACAGTTCCATGCTGCCCGTGTCCTGGTTTGCTCTGGACACGACACTTCATGCCACAAAATTTGACATGGGGACTCCCTACATGACTGACACGAGGCCTACAAAGTTTCGTAGGACCTCGTAGAATGGTTTGGGAGCAATCAAGCCCGCACCGATTCGTGTACTGTGCACACACGCAAAAATTCTCGTCTGATACGACCCTTTTACTCCTGACACGACTCACGTGGACATGATACAGACACATGTACACGTCCCCCTAGTCTAGGCGTACACGTGTGCACACCCATGTGTTGTGTCGTGTCGTGTGTCGTGTTCTACAGACACGTGCACGCGTGCACGACACTGTTTGTACACAGTTTCGAGTCTGTGTTCGTGTAGTGTTTTGGACACGATTCGTGTCCAGTTTCCTGGATACGAAGACACCTCTGATACCTACAACTATGTGACATGATTTACCAACCTTTTGTTTTGCAATATATTTGATTTTCAATGTATTTTGGGTTTAAAATTGGGGTTCACTGATACACCTTGGTTGAAATGAAATTCTGGGTTTGAATTGTATCTTTTTCTGATTTAATGTTACTGAAATGATAGATTAGACTCACGTACATGTTAGATGAATGATGTTTATGTTAGTGAGTGATTTTTAGGAGCAATGGGTTTCGAAAATGGGTTTTGGGGTTTGCTAACTGATTCATGGGTTGATGGGACTGTCAATTTCTGATACGAATGGACTAGCTTCAACTGTTTACCTGAGAATTTATGGTATTGCTAACTGGAAATGTAAAACTGAGAGTTGGCATAGTTTTTCCATACACCATTAACCTGAGGAGGAACTGTGCTTGGTTTTTAAAGTGAAGTTCTACTTCCATGTTTTATTAGATTTTGTTATTGTATTCCTGAGATTTTAATCCATGTACATGTGAATCTACATTACTACAATATGGGTTATTGATTGGTGAAAGGTTTTGGTTTTCGAATGTGATTTTGAAGTGTTGAACTGTTAATTGCCCTGTCAACTGACCACTCTGAAAACTGATTTTAATTCCCAGCAGTCTTCAATTTCAGTTTTCTGAAAACTGATTTGAATGTAAGAATTGTCATGTTAAATCCATTTGTTTTGTGTTAACCCACTGTTAGTTAATGAGAACTGTCATTTGAATCCTGTTCTAAACTGATGCTTGATTCAAAACTGAGATTGACACTAATACACACACACATGAATAAAACAGTGAACTGAGTTTGGGGTTCATGCTTTGATTTCACTTTGGTTGAGCCTTGTTTTAATTGGTAGTTATATGCATACAAATCAGAAAATGGATTCTTGAATGTTAATTCCTATGTTGAATCCTTATAGTGTTGTTGAACAAGGGGATTTGATTAAGGTTGTTAACTGTCAAAGATTTCATTGATTTTGAACTGTCATTATTTGATTTCCTAAGTTATCACCCCATTCACTGATTTTGAAATCATTTCTGAGATTGCATTGTGGGCTTTAGTTTTCATTGGACTGAATACATAGATTGATACACTGTTTGGTGATACAAAATCTGAGAATGAAGAAAGAGTTGAATGTGCACTGTTTTGAATGGAAAACTGAGATTTGGAACTTAACCAAACACACAGGATATCCCCTTCCTACTTAATCGAGTTTGAATGGTTTAATAGCTATAACCTGAGATGATAATTCCTGCCACTGTTTTCACATGCTCACATTCCTAACATTGTATTTCCCTGTTTCCTAGACACAGTAAACACATTTCCTAATTTCAAATTAGCACAAGTACACTGTTTGCTTTGCCTACACTGTTCTATTCAGGGTATTATACCCCATGTAATTACTGATTCCCTATTCCTATTTCATCACACACTGTCATGTACTATCATGCATCTCTCTGCACACACACTCTCACTCATGAGTCACACACACACAAACCCACATTACTATTTACATATTGTTTTCCCTCACACACTCTATTACATGTCTACACTCTCATGAATTCACCTCACTGTTTTCCTATCCTGTTCACCCACACACACAGGAAATACATGTACACAACACATTGCCTTTACCTATCCTTCTATGTATGTGTGTATATACATATGTATATATATATATATATATATGGGTGATACATATATTATCATGTATCCTATATATTATAATATGTGTGTATTATATTAATTAGATATATGTATTAATATGTGTTTATGTAGAATGTGTTTGGTATATAGGCATGATATTGCCTAGGGGTGTATGCCGATGGCTCATTGCATGTGTGTGTGGTTTGAAGGCCAGTATAGGTGTGCAGTTGGCTTGTATAGCCTTGGGGATTGATGTAGAGTACTAGTCTAGGCTTGGTTAGGCCTAGTGAGACTTATTAGACTTGTTTGACTTAGGAGTGGCCTAGTTGACCTAGCTTGACCAGTGTGGTTGACTAAAGTTGACCAAGTGTTGACTTTAGTCTAGTTTGACCTAGACAGCATGCAGATGCATTGTACATTTCATATATCACCCTCTGTATACATCTTGACTTGTGTTGCTCTAACTAGGAGTCAGGTACCTCATCTCGGACAGTACATTTACTTCAGACATTCAGATACGAGGCGAGTACATTCTCTGATCATTTCATATCCTGCTTAGAATTATTTCCTGCATTAAATTACTTTACTTGATACTGTCATGTTGGTCACACGGATTAGTACTATATGGATCCCTTCTTGAGATGTTATCCCTTCAGGGAGCATCGGGGTACTCTATGTTCTGTGCGTTTCACTTACATGGCGTATCACTATGCTTCTTTGGTTCTTTGATCACTTGTGACATATACTCATATGATCACAGAGTCTTCTTTGAATCCTTATTCCATTTATTGGGTCTATCAGAATCCCCATTTATGGGACTATTATGTACCACCCTTCGGGGGCTTATCACCCTTCGGGGGCTTATCACCCTTCGGGGGCTTATCACCCTTTGGGGGTTTATCACCCTTTGGGGGCTTACCACCCTTCGGGGGCTGTTACATAGAATCATAACATAACCTGGTTGGATCCTTGTGTATTAGTTGGGGGTACGGGGAGTATAAATAGCCATGTGAATAATTCCAAAGTATAATAGCCATGTACGCCTCTTTAGTATAGCCATGTGCAAATCAAGCCGTTCACATGTCGACTTTGTACTCTAAATCACTAGTCACTGGTAGCTCTCTACTTATAGTAGATATTTCTATTACAGTTCTCTCTCTGTTTACATACTGTATTTCCTTCAGTATCTATATCTTACTTTACTGTATGATTATATTTTCTAACCTGCTATGAACTGTTGAGATGTACTGTGCTCGCTCCCATCCTGATTGGACCTGTTGAAAATTTTACAGAGGATGATGAGGAACCATGCACCCCTTACTTGGAGCTTGCCTAGATAACACTCGCGACCTGGACCCCTGGGGAGGTTCAGGCAGCTGCTGAGGATGATACCATTGCATAGTTTAGATAGTCTAGATTGTTTCCTTTCATGTTTAGTTGTTGTCCTTATTTTCAGAGTTGTATATTCTAGAGATGTTGAGACTGGTAGTGGTTAACTTATGTTATATCATTTCTGTTGTACCTCAGTTGAGGATTTCTTATCTATTACATCGTGCTACATTCTACCTTAGATTGTGATTGAGTTGTACCTCTGTGTTGGCCTCCTTATGGAGAGTATTCATATTATGTTAGTTATACTTCATGACCTAGAACAGCGTTCTACCACCGACACTGCGGCGTAGGCTGGGCGCTGTTACGTTCTCGTACCCTCACAGTGGGTGCGGGTCGTGACACGACGTGTCCTATATCCTGAGATACAGCCCCCGAGATGCAGGACACGGCCTACGGGCTCGTGTTGCGTGTCCAATTGAAAAATCATGACACATAAGGACACAAAACACCATGCCACCTTTACAAAAATTAATACACTCACCTAGATCTACAAATCCATGCAATCACTTTTCAAAAATACGAAAATAGATTCCTATGTGGCATTTCTACAAACACCTATATTACCAATACGATACGTGTCCGATACGGACACGAAATGGACACAAATTGTGCCCAAATCTCGTGGACAGTTAGGTAACCCCTAAACCTAACCTTATATGCAAAGAAATCAGGAAAAAACAAGGGTTTAGATAGTTTACCTATTGAGTATCAAAACTCAAGAAAAGCTTCAAAGAGGGGATTCCAAATGGCAACTCCAATTCTCCAAATGGCACACAAACTGAGGTGATCCTCAAAAATTAGTAAACAAACATAAATTAGATCCTAATACAAAAGACTAGGGTTAAAAAGGAGTTAAAATAAATAAAATGGGATTTTAGAGCAATGAAAAAAATACCTCTCCTCCAAAATTAGGGCAAACCTAAAAAGAGGCAAGAACACCCTAAGAGATTACTTATAGGCAAAGGGAAACCCTAATAGTGGCTGCCATGGTTGGGTTAGAATTGGTTTTGGGCTTAAGTCATGGGCCTATGGCTTAATCACTAGTCTTTAATTTGGTAAGTCATAAGTCATTGACTTAAGTCACTAGTCTTTAACTAATTCCACCCAAACTAATCCTTCTTACCTTAAAACTAATTTCTAATTGCTAAAGTAGGTTAACTAGAGTTAGACTAGGGTCACCAACTAAGGTTAGCTTCTAGGCTAGTCTACAAGTCTCAACTAGTTTAAGTCAAAAAATCAAATCACCAATTAATTAAATCATTAAATAATTCAAAGAGGCCAAATGACCAAAATACCCTCATGCTCAAAAGTAAAAAATAATTATCCTAATGCCATGGTTAGGCTCTAGGTCAGACAGTCTCTCGGTTTACACTAGCAAGCATCAAAATCACAAGTCATGGTTTTAAATAATTTTTAAATAATCAAAAATCACCAAAAATTCATATCATAATTAAATAAATTAAAATACAAAATTTTGAAATTACCCTCATCTGGAAAACTGGGTGTTACAATCCTACCCACCTTAGAAAAATTTTGTCCTCGAAATTAAGATGATCGCACCCCCTTCTAGGTCAAACATAGTCAAGGGTCAATCACTAGTCAATTTTCTCAACATCCTAGTACTTGGTCATCAGCTGGTCAACTTATTAGGATTTTACCTATGCTAGCTACCTAAGTGTTGGCAACTAGGATTTAGCAAAAAGAGAAACTCTATAATAGGCTAGCTCTTAACTTTCCAATCCTATCAAGTCACCCATAACTAAATACCTACAAGCTAAGCACACCAATCCCAAATACCACATATATATATGCTCAAGAACAACAACCCATCACATATATCCTAAGTATATCATCTATATATATATATATATATATATATATATATATATATATATATATATATATATATATATATATAACTGATCAACCAAGGGTTAAAGTAGACTAAACTTATAAGGGACTGAAACAAATGCTCAGAAATTAGGCTAAGGATGAATGGCCTGAATCATCAATATAGGCAAAAGGGAATGATGCTAAGGAGACTGAAATTTATAAGCTAAAGGACAGGACATTTGGGATACATATTTAGATCTGTGAACATTGTCATTGCACCAGCTTCCCTGTTTTACTAAGACACATCGACATACATCATGTACCCACATTCATCTGGAAACTGAGAACTAAACATCTGTACATACATTATGTTCATTACACACACCCTCACACACTCACACATTGCATAGATTCACTTACACACACCTATGGTCCTGTCACTTGACACACACACACAACACTGTTTTCTATATACCATACACACACACATTCATACACATTGTCTACTGTTTTCCAAATGCCCTACACACACACTCATGACTCACCCTTCTTTTCTTTCCTTCCCTCTACATGTATATATATATGATTATCTAGTACCTATATAGCTTCCCTATATGTATATTTATATATATATATATATATATATATATATATATATATATATATATATATATATATATATATATAAATGTGAGTGTAATATATATATATATATACTAATGTGATAATGTAATGTGACATGAATATTACTTTTGCCTATATAAATAGTATGTATATAGACATGTGGAAAATTGGTATGTAAATATGGAAATTGTTATGTGCAATGCCTAACATGTGTGTATGGCTCATGGCCTATGTAGTTAGCCTATGGTAACCTAATGAGGAAGTTTTGTGTATATGGATTGTATCCACATGACTTTAGTATATTGTAAACTTGTGTGACTTGAATAGTGTAGTAGGACTTCATATTACCATTTTGGACTTGTTGTGACTTGTACTGTTCTATAGGAGACAGACACCACTCCTCGGACAGTATATTCTCTTCGGACATTCAGGATATCAGGCGAGTACATTCTCTGACCGTTTCATACTTGTCTGGATTTATATTCTTGCTCTAGATTACTGTACTTGTTGCTGATACGATTGTTATCACGGATTGGTACTATATGGATCTTCTTTTGAGATGTTATCCCCTTGTATTCACTAAATACATATTATGATGTGCACTTCACTTACATATTGTATTTATTGAATATCCTTATCCTTGTATACTCATTGTACATATTGTACTCTCATTATCACATGAGTCCCATGGATAGACCATTGTACAACTATTGTATAACATTGTACATCTATTGTATAACATTGTACACTATTGTATAAGATAACGTAACTGGAGTGCATCCTTGTGTATTGATTGGGGAGGGGAAGTAGAATTGGTTATGTAATCAAATCCTATTGTACAATATTGTATAACTATTGTATATGTTCATTGTGCACTCACGTACAATGGAGTTACCATTACATTGTCCTAAACCGTTTACATAACCATATTGTACTCTAAATCACATATTGCTTACAGTTCTTACTTATATAGATATTTCCTATTATCAAATCTCTACTGTTTTTCATATACATTCTTCTTTCAGCGTTTCCTGTATCTTACTCTATTGCATGCTTTATATTTCCTAACTTGATATGAACTGCGTGAGATGTTTTGTGCTCGCTCCGTCCTGACTGGACCTGTTGAAAATTTTACATATAATGATGAGGCTCTGGTGTCTTCCCATCACTACAAGAAAATTGACTTTTTGCAACAACTTTTTATGTAACAAAATTTATTTTGTTGCAAAAGTTATTTAATTGCAACAACATTTTTATATTTGTTGCAAAAAATGGATTTGCAATTTTTAAGCAACAAAAAGTAACTTGTTCAAATTATTTTGTTACAAAATAGTTGAGGGCACTCTATTCCCGTTCCAAAAAAATGATGATAAATTTATTTGCAACAAAACATGTTGTTTACAACAAAATCTAATTATGGCAAAAATTATTATTTTTTTACAACAATATTTATCATTGCAATAAGTTAATATCCCTTTTACCACATAAATAATTTTTGTTGCCAAAATAATTATTTTAAATTGATTTAGAAAAATTCTCTACCACAAGAAATTTTCCACGAAGAGTACCTTAAACCCGTTCGTCACCAATAAACCCGCGTACTTTCCCCCCCCCCCATAAAATTTCACTTCCCTCAAAAATTTCCCAAAATCTCTCAACCGAATAGGTCTTCCCACCCTCTCTTACGAAAATTTCCTCTACAATTGTTCTCAGTCCGCTCCACTCCTCTCTGTGTTCCTCCGCGCACGATCCTCTCTCTAAGCCGACAGGAAGTCGTGGGCGTACCCCTCTGCTCCACTCCTCTTCCCTTCCATGTGCACTCTTCTCTCGCTCCTCCTTTGCGGCTAGGCTGAACGCAGGAGGACGGTGCGACGACGGTGGGAAGGCTAACAACAATTTTTGGGACTCGCCGAGGTAATTTTTCATGCCTCCTAAAAAATTTCATGAGCAACTCTTTAATTTCTTGTCCACGTCAATTTGCCAATGAGATGTTCTTTCTTCAAAACCACCACACATTGCCTTTGAGAATCCTGACATTTGCTTTTTCTATATAATTTATTGATAATCATGTGCAAATCTCTCATCTTCCTTAGGATCTTTCTATCAATGATCTTAATAAGCATGTAATTCCCATAGTAAACCTTTCTGAGGTAAAATTAAATTGATTAACAGTGACTTTTACTTATTTTAAGTATTTTCTGAAAGACTCTCCCATAGCTTCTTCATATAGCTCTAAGTTTGCATTACCATTGTTCATACAAATTTGTATCTACTTTGTCCTTGTATATTTCTGTAAAACTTCTTCTATGTTTGCAAGTAACATGTTTCTTTCAAGGGAGGAGACAAAAGGAGAATGAGATATAAAAAATGATTTCTTTGTTTCTGAGGAAGTAGTATAGGAAAAACTATAAGTTTCTTTCCTTTCTAATATGAGAACTTTTGCTACACCAGAAAACCTTTTTTTTTCATCCCAAGTCATCATTCATTTTTATTCATGGGCCACATTTACATGCATAATACATTATAGATTGTAGGTGCCTCGCCATATAAAAGGAAATCGAAGAAGATTCTGGTAGCTTGTTAACGGGAGCTCGGGGATAAGAGAATATATCTACAATGGTGACAAAATAGATAAGGTCTACTCTTATTTGGTTAAAAGGATGATAATAAGTTCAGAGAGTATACTGGTTCATCTTTTTACCGCAACCTACCCTTTATATTAGGATGCAATACCAATGGTTTATTGTACATGACAAAAGATGAATAATCCACCATCAGTTTCAAACAATAGCTTGTTGAGTACTTTTAAGCAACAAGAAAAAGTTCCAAGAGAAGTACTAGAAAATCTCAGTTAGCTCAACAACCTCGCAATTAAATTCATCAGATCTTGATAAGGAATGAAAGCAAGTGCAATGTTAACAGTCTCCATAACAACTTGCATTTTGACATGGTGGTTTATGATGTAATTGAAGATGTTATAAGGGAACAAGAACTTGGTTGACCTTAATGACAAGACCAGTAAATAAGTCTGCTTCAGGTAGTCTATAGTCCCTGAAGAAGCACTAGGTTGTAAAAACAAACTATTTACCATGCAAGGGTGCATTAGTCTCGAAGATTAGTCTATGACCCCATGTTACAATCATCAGCTTATTCTATAAAACCTTTGCTAATATAACCTCTGAGTTTACTTTAAGGATATGTAGAAAGCATGTTAGCAATCCAAGCAGTATAGAAAGCATGTTAGCAATCCAAACAACTCTCTTAATCATATATCTTTTTTATTATATCAGTTCTTTCATTTGTCTTTCTCTTATATGTTGCTTTGTATTTTCAGATTTTTGGTTTTGTTATCAGCTTTCAATTCTTTTGTTTTTTATTTAGGAACACAAATATGGATAAAAGTTGGGTGAAGCTTACAAATAAATCATGTCGGCAATACATACAAGGAGTTAAAGACTTTATACAACAAGCGAGTAGGTTTGCCCAAAAGAATAATAGGGTTCGTTGTCCATGTCGTAACTGCAACAATGTGTATTTCCAGCATATAAATGTGGTGGAAACTCACTTGTTTGATAAAGGGATGACTAAAACTTACACCAATTGGGTACATCATGGTGAAAAATTTGAACCTACGACAATTCTTGATGACGATAGTGATGATGATGGCACACGTGAAGAAGAGGCTCTACCGGATAATATTCATGAGATGCAAGATTTTTTTGAAGACTTACATGCCGGAACATTTATGAATTCTAGTTTGGATGAAGTAGCTTTTAGTCAGGAACAAGCAGAAACTAGTAATACTCATCCTAATCAACAATCTTCAGAGAAGAAATCAGAGAGATTTTCAAGCTTATTAAGGGACGCACAACGTGAACTTTATCCTGGCTGTACAAAGTATTCAAAATTATCTTTCCTAATAAAATTGCTTCATTTAAAAGTAATCAATCGTCTAAGTAACAAAGCCTTCGATCAGATCCTTGAGCTGTATAAAGATGCACTTCCAGATGGGGAAACATTGCCGAAGTCGTATTATGAGGCTAAAAGTATAATGCGCGACCTGGGCCTTGGTTATGTGGCCATACATGCTTGTAAGCATGATTGTGTAATATTTTGGAAGGAGCACGAAGATAAAGATGAGTGCCCTGTTTGTCATGAGCCTAGATATATATTTAACGAAGGTGGACGCAAAAAAATACCTCAAAAAGTTTTGCGATATTTTCCCCTAAAACCAAGACTGCAAAGGTTATTTATGTCAAAAAAGACGGCTACAAATATGAGATGGCATAAGGAAAAGCGGCTTGAGGAGGATGGCGTACTTAGGCATCCAGCAGATTCAGAAGCTTGGATTGAATTTGACAAGACACATAACTTGTTTGCAGTTGATCCTCGTAATGTGAGACTTGGTTTGGCAAGTGATGGTTTCAACCCATTTGGGAACATGAGCAATTCTTATAGTATGTGGCCGGTAATTATTATTCCATACAACTTGCCACCTTGGATATGTATGAAAGAACCTTATCTGTTCATGTCCTTGCTTATTCCAGGGCCCAAGTCCCCTGGTAACGATATTGATGTGTATTTGCAACCATTGATAGATGAGTTGAAAGAGTTATGGGAAGATGGTATTGAAACTTTTGATGCCTCGACCGGAACGAATTTCCAATTACATGCAGCTCTACTTTGGACTATTAATGACTTCCCAGCTTACGGTAGTTTGTCTGGATGGAGTACAAAAGGAAAACTAGCATGTCCGAATTGCAATAAAGACACTTATTCAATATCACTAAAGCACGGAAGGAAGTTATGCTATATGGGTCATCGACGATTCTTGCCAAAAAATCATGCTTGGAGAAATAGTGATCAATTTGATGGCGAAAGGGAACGGAGGTTACGACCAAAGGAGTTATCTGGGATTGATGTCTTGTATCAGATTAATCAGTTAAATAATGTGAAATTTGGGAAGGGTCCAGCTAATACCAAGAAGAGGAAGCGTGAAATATATGAGCTGAATTGGAGAAAGAGAAGTATCTTCTTTGAATTGCCATATTGGCAGACTCTAAAGTTGCGGCATAATCTTGATGTAATGCATATAGAAAAGAATATTTGTGAGAATGTGGTTGGAACATTGATGAATATTGATGGAAAAACAAAGGACACTGTAAAGGCTAGATTAGATTTAGAACTAATGGGCATACGGAAGGAATTACACATAATACAGGATGGTAATTCATTTGTGATGCCACCAGCATACTATACAATGTCTGTTGAAGAAAGAAGGAGTTTTTGTGAATGGTTGAAGTTGGTTAAATTTCCAGATGGCTATGCATCTAACATATCTCGATGTGTGAACACTAAAGATTGTAGACTCTTAGGAATGAAGAGTCATGATTGTCATGTTTTGTTACAACGATTGCTCCCAATTGGAATACGTGGATATATGCGTAAAGATATATGCAATACATTAATTGAGTTGAGCTTTTTCTTTAAAGAGTTGTGTTGCAAGACTTTAAAGTTAGAAGTACTAGAGCGGCTGGAGAAAGATATTGCCATAGTACTTTGTAAGCTTGAAAAGATATTCCCACCCGCATTTTTTGATATTATGGTGCATCTAGCTATTCACTTGCCACATGAAGCAAAACTTGGAGGGCCCGTTCATTATCGTTGGATGTATCCAATAGAAAGGTAATTTTTAACTTACTATATTAAATTACTTTTCCTTTTGAACATGCATATATCTTTTTCAAGTTTACATGATCGATGCAGTGACTAATGTAGAGGCTTATTTATGTCAACAGGTTTTTATGCACACTTAAGAGATATGTGCGTAATAAAGCACGCCCTGAAGGTTCCATTGCTGAAGCTTACATTGATAGTGAATGTCTTACATTTTGCTCAATGTACCTTCAGGGTGTTGAGACTATATTTAATCGAGAAGAAAGAAATTTTGACGGAGGTCAAGATAAGCATAATAACATATCTGTTTTCTCAGCAAATATGCGTCCCTTAGGATCAAGAAAAGTTTATGAGAAAATGGATATGACAGAATACAGTAAGGCTCGATTGTATGTCTTGAACAATTGCAATGAGATAGAGCATTATATAAAGTGAGTTATTTCATCCTCGTTACTTCCTGGTATCAAATAATTTATTTTATTATTATCATGATTTGATTTTTTTATAAATATATGTAGTGAACACATGGCCGAGCTTGAGAGACAAAGCACACATAATGTACAGGAAAAACATGACCAACTATTTCCAAAATGGTTTGAAAATCGCGTAAGTCTTATTTATCGGTAATTAGCTTAATTTACACGTAAACACTTATCATTCTTACTTAGTTTTGATGGGTTATTCTTACTAATTTACTTTAATTTTTATGGATAGATGAAACTATTGCGTTCACAAAAATTACCTGAAGCTACAGATCAACTATATTCCTTAGCTTGCGGTCCTGATCAGCGAGCAAGACGATACACAGGGTGTATCATTAATGGAATGAGGTTTCATACAAAGGAGCGGGAGAGACATCGTAGAACTCAAAATAGTGGTGTGGTTGTAAAGGGAGATCACCAAGGAAAAGACATTGACTTCTATGGTGCTTTAACAGAAATTATTGAGTTGAGCTACTTGGGGGGAAATCGAGTTTTTATATTCAAGTGTGATTGGTTTGATGTAGGAAATAAGAAGACAGGGATCCAAACAGATGGTTACTTCACTTCCATTAATATATCCCGTAAATGGTACAAGGATGATCCGTTTGTTCTAGCGTCTCAAGCCGAACAAGTCTTTTATGTTAGTGATTCTAAATTGCGAGGTAGCTGGCAAGTCGTGCAAAAAACTCAACCAAGAAACATTTATGATGTTCCAGAGGTAGTTATAGAAGAGGGAGAAGAAGATGATAGATTGATGGGTGATGGTGAGGCTTATCAACAACATCTACCGAATGATACGGATGTAAATGTTGAAGAAGAGGTGCCACATTTGTCATTAGGAAGGAATGATGTTGTCTCAAATGCCATTGATGTGACCAGCCTCCATCCAAATGAATTAGATCTAGAAGATGATGATTTCATTAACGATGATGAACTTTCTGAAGCAGATGATACCTTTGAAGACTACTACTCTGATAAGGGAGAACCAATGCATAGTGATCATGACACCGATATAGATGATATGTAGTTCTTTCTTTCGATGAAATTAGTTTATGCTTTGAAAATATAATCTTATTGCATTTATGATTTTTTTTGATCATAATACACTTATCAGTTTATTTGTGTCTATAAACTTTCATTTTTTGAGCTCTAATTGCAAACTGGCATGAGAGAAACTTGTTTTGATATGCGTCTGAAACAATTCAAAAACTTGTTTTGATATGCGTCTAATTGTAAACTGGCATGAGAGAAACTTGTTTTTGATAATACACTTATCAGTTTTTGCTCAACAATTCAAAAACTTGTTTTGATATGCGTCTGATCATATCAAAAACATATCATGATCAGACACATATCAAAACTTGGAAACTTCTTTCAAAACATATCAAAACTTGGAAACTTGGAAAGCTTTTGATCATAAATAGTATGACACATATCAAAACCTATCAAAACTTGGAAAGCTGTGTCTGATCATGAAAGGAAAAAATACTTGGAAAAAAAACTTGGAAAGCTGTGCACATATCAAAAGCTCCAGTTTGATATTCTTTCTCCAATGTGGATTCCTACTCTGTGTAGATTACCAATTCAGCCAGTTACTCTTTTACCAGGTTAATTGCTAGTTGTAAAGTTTGGATATCTTTCCATAGGGCCTTATTTTATAGAAGTACCTTCATAGCCACCCAATTCGAGTTGATAAGGCTTTAGATGATATACTGAGGTGATAAACCTCCAAATGTCCAAATTTGATTATAATGAATATTGCTTTGATGGATAATGAGAGGGCAATAGGTTCTATGCTCATGATTAATGTAGAATAAATGTGTACAATGTGTTGCAGGTCCACATAGTTAAGTTTCTTATTTCCTCTTGTGTAGGTTACCAATTCACCAGCTAGTCTTTTACCAGGAACTATCTGCAACTGTTCCTTTTCTTGTAAAGGTACACTTGTTTTTGTTATCCATGAGGTGGCCTTTTGGTTCATACTCTTTTGCTAAGAATTTTGTTTAGGTCGACGGAAGTAAGGTTAGAAATAAATGTCATATTGGTTTGATAAGGCATATCAAGATTTGATTTATGTAAATCAATGGTGGGTCTTTATGCCTGTATGGATTATGTGATCCTGTTCTTCAGATGACTGCTTCATAAAGTGTCGCTTTTTGGAGGATGCAGCTTCAAGTTTCAATTCTGAGGAATTTTGGAGAATACACTTTCAAGTTTCAGTTCTAAGGATGATTTACATCAACTTCCATTCAACTTCTCTTTTATCAGTTATGACATTAGCAGTGAGATGTTTGTTATTTGTGGCATCATTTTTCCATTCCCATGTCCCACTTACTCATTTATTTAGGTGAGAACTTTATGTCTGAATTTTAGATTTGTACATTCTTGTTACTAGCACTACAGACTTAAGTATTTTCATTACTAAAGCACTCAGTTGATTATCCTGTTAATTCCAGTTCCTGAATGTTGAGCAGTGCTTTCTAGTCCCAATATGATCCCACTCATGTCCCCATCCTTTGGTTTCCTTGTAGGATACGTTAGCTATGCTGAAAATAGCAGCCTTGATCTTGTCCGAAATATGTTCTCCTTCTTGGCCCCTCCTTGTGATCAGCCATTATATCCCACTGCAGTCATTGATGTTGAAGGGAATATTACTTTCCATAAACAGGTTCTCATACGTGCAACCCTATATTCCTTTGCTGCGTAAAGTACCTGCAAAATCTGTTGCAGGGACATGGACATGGCAACACCTCAAACATGAACATGACAATCAATTTTGGTGGAGTACCATGCCAAGACACCACTCCCAAGGAAAAGCGGGCATTTCTCTATATATTTTCGTCATGTAAATATGTCATTTCAATGGTTTAGGCGTATTCTTGCTTTTTAATCTCTGATAACTGTTTCAACTTCTTAAGGTCACACTTTATAATTCATTGGGTTTTCTCCTAATGGGGCTTTTTTCATTTGGAACAAAGTAGCATATTCTGTAGCTCCATGTTTAATGATGCTTCTGCTTTCTTAAGCCTAACCTAGGTTAATTCCTCTTTTGGTAGCTAGGATATGTCAGTAGCATCTAAAACGTTACTTCTAGGGTACCCATACAACTGGGGGCATATAATGATACCATTTTCACTATGTTATTTGTATGGCGAGTTGGCTAGTTCGACCCAAATTATGTTGATTTGTACTAACTATCTACACGTCCATTCTCAGAACTCATCGGCTTCGTTTTTCAAACCAAAGTCGGCAGATAGTGCTACTGTAAGGCCAAAGGCTAATATGGCAGTTTCAATGAGGGATGTGGATTCTGCTTTCCAGGGGGCTGGATAAAAGGTGTATCCTCGTATTTTGAAGTTTTAATATATTAGTTATATTTTTTCTACTTAGAGTAGTTGTCATGCATCATATTGTCTTTTACTGTTCCTGTTCCTGGCAAAATAGACATAGGAATAAGTTGTCTATTGCAGTTTTCTGTTAATTGGCATAGGTTTTTTTGGGGGAAATTACTTGGTGAAATGAACCTAATGTACAGGAGCATCTGCATTACATTCAGGAGCAAGGATATAAAAACATGGTTGTTCAATAAACATGAGTATAAATGAGAATTTACATGTTAGCATTATTGCTATCAAGTGAAAAAACAATTTCCAGAGTTGAAGGTTAAAATTGCAACACTCTTGATATGAAATGCATCATTTCCTCATGATTGCATATTGCAGCTATAAATACGGATGAAATCATTTGTCTGTTTTCCTGGATTCCAAGTTCAAAGAGAATAAGTGAGATTTCTATCAGGAAAATTTCAATTTTAACTGCTTGAGTTGAAGACACGCCATGTAGGAACTATAAATAGTGTTATACTTTCTGATCTGAAGAAAGGAGGGACATTTCTAAATTTGGGAGCACACTCAAGCCTCAACTATTAGAAAGATGGTAACATGGTGTACTGAAAGACATGGAGACAACTGCAAATATATAAACCATGCATTCTTTATCCCTCCTCGATCTTCATGTTCATCGTAAATCATTATCCCATTGTTGCCCAGACATTTTTTTGCAGCCTGTAGGTTATTTTCTTCTTCTGCTTTATTTCTTCTCAGTACTTGACATTATCAAATGGGAAGAATTTGTACAGCATTTCAAGTGAAGTTAGCAAAAGGGACATAATAATGAACATGGTTGAATTGTATTCTTAGTTACACAAACTTGTGTGCATTGGGATGGTGGTAGTAATGCAGTAACATGCTATGATATCTGACGTATCTAGTATATCAATATATACTCCATCAATGCTTTTATATCCCATTCGTAAAGTTGGACAATATGCTGGAATCAGCCTGTGAAAGGTTTTTGTATGGTTCTGTCTACAAAGTTTGGAGTTGAAGGATAAAAGATGTTATTATCCTAAGTTTTTTCTCATGCTTTATCAGCTGATTAACCACTTTATCCGGTGCCATTGCTAAGAGACATCTTGTTGGTCTCTTTTTGGTTTTCTATTAATTTCTCTATGTTTCCAGTTCTAGTGAATTGTTATGAGCATTTCTTTTTGGTGATGTTAACACAGCCGCTATATATATATATATATATATATATATATATATATATATATATATATATATATTTTTTTTTTTTTTTTTTTTTTTTTTTTTTTTTTTTTATATATATATATATATATATATATATATATATTCTGTAGATTTGATGCTAGTAGCTCATGGGCGTCTTATGTTTGTAATTGGAATATTCGTAGGCTACAGAATTGTCCTAACAATTATGACAGGACAATCATTTTTTATTAACATATAGGTCGTGGGGTTTCCCTGAATCTTATTATGTCTCCCTTTTTTATTCACATATAAGCAATTAAAGTTTTGGAGGGATTTCTGAAATTTACCCTTATTATTTTTCTCTCTCTATTATGAGACAGTACATGGTATGCTACTAACTGCACACATTTTTTTTTTCTTTCTAGGGCATATGTGCACATTGTTCTTGTTCACTACAGAGAAGTTTCAGAGGTTTGGTTCTTGTCCTTGCAAAGTGCACATTCTATTTATTATCATTGTGTAGAAGCCATCATATTTGAAAAAATAATCTCTGATGAATACGAAATAGTGAACCTGAAAAGGACAGGCTGCAAAGTGTGAATTTAAGATGCCTTGAACACAGGACATAATAAACCACCTGCTGCAATTGTTAGATTATGATGAAAGAGAACTAAAGCAGCATGTTCACTTGTCAACACTCAACAGTTATCCGAATGTTTATAAACCTCAAACTCAATGTGCTATACAGATGCTCAGTCATGTCCTTTGCCTTTTCTGTTATCCTCACATTTCTGTAGTAGTAGACTAGCAGTAGTTACAGGAACCAATACTCGTAAGTGCATAGCAAACTTCTTATACTTGAACATTCTTGTGCCCCTAAGCTGAGACTCAATTTATTATATCTAACGACCCAATACCTCCATCACTAACCAATATTTCTCTTTTGACCACAAATCTGAGTCCAAGCCCTAACAAGCCTATGCGGCATCCCTTCTATATTGAACAGAAGGTTCTTCATTCACCTATTTCTTGATGGGGACATTTTTTTATTGATGAAGGCATAAAGATGTCACATTCTTTGTCGTATTATACACAAGCCAATGGTCAAGCTGAGTCGACAAAGAGTATCCTGAAGGACACCATCACCAAGATGGTGACCGTAAAACGTGCTATTTCAAGTGATTTAAGAAGTTACATTCCTGATATGCATAAATCTGCATAAATCTGCAGTTACATTCCTGATATGCATAAATCTGCAGTTACATTCCTGATATGCATTTTGATCTCATTTACATTCCTGATACTCATGATACTTTCTATTTTCATTAGCTGCTGTATTCATTTGCATAGCTGCTGTATTCATTTGCATACTCATGATACTCGTGATACTTTCCATAGCTGCTGTATTCATTTGCATTTTGATCTCATTTTCAACCTTGGTGCCATCAGTAAATATTTCCTATTACATGCTTACTTTTTTAAAATCTTGATACTTTCTTTTTTGGTTATGTTTTGTTTGGAGAAAGGCACGCAAACACTTGTTCCCTATTTTATTTGTTTGGTAGAAGGAAACTGACTCAAGAGTGATCTTCCATTTAATGACTTACGCTCTCTTTCCATTTCGTTTTCTCCCCTTTAGAAAGTATATATAAAGTGGAGAGGAACTGATCTTTATATTTGTTCATTTTTTATTTGGTATGTTCTAACCTCCTTCATTCCTTACATGACATGTGCTAATATTATAAAAAGAAAACTATGTAATTGTTGCAGGATTGATTTGAAATGGCACCAGGGACACGAGCACGATCAACCTCCAATTTAGTATCTGCTGACCCCATAACAGATCCACAATTATCGCGATCCTCTCAAGGTTCAAATAACAATGAAAATGGTAATTGATTATCTTTAAATCCAATAGTCTGTGTACTTTCAACTTACTCTATGTTACTTGTATATCATTTTGTCCTTTCTCTCATTTTTTTACAGGTTCTACTTCAACAAACATATCCAAAAAAGGACGTGGTAAGGCTCGAGGGCTAGAACTGGCAAAACTTCTTGAAAAGGGACAAAAGGCAAAGATCGTATTCCCTCCGGGATGTTTAAAGCCTGTGGGAAATTGGTCATCAAACTGGGCTACAGAGCTAGGAATTATATGTCGAAGTTTGGCACCAGTTACAATTAAGAAATGGAAGAAAGTAACCAATGAGGACAAAGAAGTCATTTATGGGCGTATTTTAGTAAGTGAGATCATACTTGATTTTGTTTCTCAAAGCCTTCACGAATTATACCGATTATATGAATTATCTATATTTTCTTGTGTTATAATGTAGGATGTTTTTGACATGGACATGTCTCAGTGGAACGTGAGACAAGGGACAGAAAAATACTTACAACAACGATTTCGGAGTTATAGGTGTTATCTCAACGCACATTATAAAGAATTAAAAAAATATCTATTGAGGCAGCAAAATCAAATCCACCTGATGATATTACAGAAGATGATTGGAAGATATGTTGTGAACTCTTTGAGGATCCAGCATTCTTGGTGAGTTAATTAAGGTTAATCTACATTCCTTGTCTCATTTATTTTTAAAAAAAAATTCTGTACGCTCTACGTTTTTATTTAAACATTTAGTGTTATGTTTCATTTTTAATTGCAGAAACAAAGCGAAAAAAATAGTCATAATCGAAAGTGTTTGAAAGTGAACCATTGCACCGGGAGGAAGTCCTTTGTTCAAGTGCGCTATGAGCTTGTACGTGTTGCAAACATGTTTATTTATATTGTTACTTATTAAATATCTATGTGTATTTTTATTGATTAATTTGAATAACATTTTAATTGAAACGGTATAGGGAGATAAAGAAAATGAAGTTCCTTTGGATAGGATTGAATTATACAGGGAAACCCACAAAAGTAGTAAAGGTTGGACATCCGATATTGCACAAGCTAATTACGTAAGTATCTTTAAAATATGCCCAACTTGTCCAATTATTTGTGTTTGTTGAAAAATATATAATATTGATAACATGTGTCTTTTTAAATATAGGAGAAGATGATTGAGCTCAAATGTCAACCTACTTCGAATGATAAAATGCTGACCCCAGACGAGATATGTGACATAGTACTAGGGACGAAAACTGGATATGTTCGCGGTGTTGGGCATGGTATGGTTTGTCCATCATCGAGTCAAAATAGACGACATTCAGAGATGGAAGACTCTAGAAGAAGAGC
The DNA here is from genome assembly GCA_029216955.1 of Iris pallida. Classification (NCBI taxonomy): domain Eukaryota; kingdom Viridiplantae; phylum Streptophyta; class Magnoliopsida; order Asparagales; family Iridaceae; genus Iris; species Iris pallida. The sequence goes on from JANAVB010006796.1 coordinate 4,088,395, forward strand.
TGAAGAAGCTGAGAGAAAAGCTGAAGAATTAGTACGAGAGCTAGAGGCTACAAAACAAGAGCTTGGTAGTACAAAACAGGAATTGGGAGTGGTGCAAAATAAGATGGATGAACTAGTGGTTGAGCAGGGCAATATGCGAACAATGTTTGAGACTTTCATGTCACGTTTTGGGGGCACACAACCTTAAGCTCTGGTAAGTTTTTTGTTATCTTTGTTTACTTTGTTACTTTTGCTACAGTTGTTTATGTTTCCTTTGCTACAATTTCTGTATTAGGTTCTTAGAATCAATTTTTAATTACTAAAAAAATTAGGAAAAGCTGTAAAGTTTGTACGGGTCATTTTATGCTTGAATATTGAATCTCTTTTGATCTTCAGTAAAAAGTTTTTGCCTCCTTCGTTGATTGTAAATGTCTCTCAAATATTTTCTGTAAAATGGGTGACAAATTGTCACTTATACACTCCTTTGCACCTATATGTACATGCACTTGCTTATATCTTGTCAAAATTAAAATAATGTATACAAATACTGTTGTTTATATATTATACATTATTGGATCATTTCATATCTATTTTAATGTGTTATTATATAATTTATTGTAGGTTGGCTTGCATGTTCGAGGAAAGACTTTTACAGCAACAAAGCTCAAGATACCTTAGGTGGTTGGGACAACATTTCAATGTTGCTACGGAAGCTACTAAACTTATGCAATCACAATAGAAGCTGAACAGTCATTTTTTTAGACATGAAATTAGGGAATATTTGTTATTACACTTTTGTTGAATAGAAACTTGATACAAGTCTTAGAACTTGTCCTTATGCAATGTATCAGCTGTATTAGCAAAGAATGTGAATGGATCTTTTTAACTCTTTAATGAAATGAATTATTCCAAGGTGTTTTATTGTTTGTTACAACAAGATTTATATAGTCTTGTATTAGAATTAATGTTAATTGCCAGGTAATAAAGAAGCAACTAGATGCACTACATTATTTTGTTGCAACAAAAATTTTCTAATTTTTGCAACAATTTTTTTTGTTGAAAATATTCATTTTCCATGAATTTTCTCAAACTTTTGAGACAACTAGAATAGTGTTTGTGACGAAAAATTTGTTTCCAATAGAAGTACAAAGGGACAAAAATATTTGTTGCAAATAAAAATACGTGCAACGAAACCATTTTGTTGCCATAAAGTACTATAGGCAACAAACTATTTGTTGTAAATAATATTATTTATAACAAAAAAATTTGTTGTAAAAAAATATTATTTACGACGAGAACTATTTTGTTGCTAAGTTTGCAACGAACCAAAAAATCGTTGCAAAAGACCTTTTGGTACGCACTTATGGCGACGAATTGGATAACGAAATAGTTTTGTTGCAAATACCTTTTTATAACAAATTAATCATCTTTTGCAACAATATGATTTGCTGCAAAAAGTAGAAATTCTTGTAGTGCATTATGGTGCAGCCTTAGACAACACTTGTGACTTGGACCCACTTGCAGTAGAGGATCTACCACCAGTGGTTTAGACTGCTAGCTTAGACTCTTATCTTGTCTTTCTCATTGATACATTATTGTATATATACTGGGAGTTTATTTTATCTGATGTTTATGGAGATGTTATCTTAGACACTTAGACTTCTATCTGATTGTATCTCTGTGGATTCATTTCGCTCCATATCTATCTATCTCTTTATCGTATTCTACCTTAGACGTGATTGAGACTGTGTTGCTATGTCACCTCCATTCGGAGTGTATATACTATACAGGTACCTTTATATTGTTAGATGATTGACCTAGGACAGCGTATCTTGTACTGCAGCTGGGTCCTCCAGAGGAACCAGGTCGCAGGTGTCGTCTAAGCCTGCTCCGTAATAGGTGGTACATAGGACCTCATCCTCATCCTCTGTAATATTTTCAATAGGTCCAGTCAGGACAGGAGCGAGCACAAAACATCTCACGCAGTTCATATCAAGTTAGAAAATATAAAGCATGCAATAGAGTAAGATACAGGAAACACTGAAAGAAGAATGTATATGAAAAACAGCAGAGATTTGATAATAGAAAATATCTATATATGATAAGTAAGAACTGTGAGCAATATGTGATTTAGAGTACAATATGGTTATGTAAACAGTTTAAGACAATGCAATGGTAACTCCTTTGTATGTGAGTGCACAATGGACATATACAATAGTTATACAATGTTGTACAATAGGATTTGATTACATAACCAATTCTACTCCCTCTCCCCAATCAATACACAAGGATCCACTCCAGTTATGTTATCTTATACAATAGTGTACAATGTTATACAATAGATGTACAATATTATACAATAGTTGTACAATAGTTTATCCATGGGACTCATGTGATATACTAAATATTCAGTTCATTAGTTCATATGTGTCTACACACCCATATTTCCATTATATGGGTTGTGTGTTTAGAGAACTATTTGGGATATGTATGTGTGAGTGTGTGTGAGGGTGCTACATATAAGTAATCCATCTCTCCACTGAAGTCGCCGACCTCGCCATCTCCAGATCTCAGTCGAATCTGCCGATCCCGACAATCTCTGCTCGTCGAGTTTCGAATGACAGACCACCGTGACACCAAATGAACGCCACTCACCTGAGCATGTCGACCGGCCCCGAAACTCGAGCTCCTCCGGCCCGGGGCTGCCGACACCATGCTGCAAAGATGTTGCCATCCCCTTCGCCTCAGATCGGCGATGCCAGTCAGCCCCGTCCTGCAGCGCCCAGCTCCGGGATGGCCTCGCCTCCGTCGTTGACCGGCGCCAATCACCATGAAGCCCACAGCCTTCCTCGTAGAGCCATCGCGTGTGGCCGAGTCGCCATATCTTGAACTGTCACCACCGCCGGAGCCACTTTGACCCCGACTACCGGAGCATCCTTGGCGTTAGCTTCCCCAACCAGGGATCACCCCTTGACACTTACCTCGGGTTCTGGGCTCGAATTTGGTACACTCTCGAACTTCTCTCCTTTGTTCTTTTCTCTCCAACGTTTTCTCTATTGGACCTTTGCTTCCTCTCTCTCTCTCTCTTAGATTAATGTTCCTTTGGTTTTTATGGAGAATGGAGATATTATTGAAGAGGAAGCTGTCCTCTCGAATGCTGAGAGCAACAATAGGCTGTGCTTCCTCGAAAGTGAGGAGTCCTTACTTGACTCTTCAAGGTTTGAAGAGTCAAGTCTGTTGCATATTATTTTTTTTATATACAGTATTGTACATACTAGTTTGACCAATGTTAGGTTATAATATATTACATGTATTGACTAGTAATGTAAGCTAGAGATAGATGTATGTTAGCAACTGTAATGTATTAATAAGAAATTAAATTCATATGGTTTCATTAAATGACTATATAATAAACATATTTTTACAAAGGACTTTGCATCGATCTAGTTTCAAAAAGAAAAAAATGAATTATGACATCTAAATTTTTTTATCATAAAGGTTTATCTAATTTTACCTACAAATTACTATTAAAGATTTAGTCTCTAATGGTACACTATATTATTCTACATAGTTTACTAAAAATCTTAATATCTAGATTTCTAAATATAGACTTTAGCTAGTAAATATTTTCTAATAACCTTGATAAATGTTTTGTTAAATAGCTAGAATGTCACTAGTAACGATTTTGATTAAAACTAGGATACATATTTTCTAAAGGTTCTGTTAGTTAAATTTTTGCTATAAATTATGCTAATATTTGTACATATATAGCTATGGAGTTATTATTTTGCTAGTAGCTATATTTGCATAATTAGTTGGCCAAATATATATATACTTCTTCTTATCTAGTGTATAGATAGATATTTTGGTTAAAAATATTGTTAGCATATTTTTGCATTAAAAACTATTTTTCTAGATCTTTACTAGTATTTGGAAAATTGATATTTTAAAAAAATGTTAAATAGTTTTATCTCAATTTAAACTAAATTAATTGTTTCCATACAAATATTTTGAACATAGTATTTAAATTATATAGTCTATTTATAGCTAACTAGAATATGTGTTAATAATAATGTTAATCATAATTATTTAATTTAGCAAGTTAGTTAAATAACATGTTAGCTAATTGATATTGTAAATCATAACCAAATTGTACCAAAATAACAGGTGAGCATCCATGCAGTACTATTCTCGTGCAATCAAACCAATGCAAGTATACCGACTCGAACTTTTACTTTGTGATTTTGTCTTACATTCATGTGCCATATTTTCATATCGGATGCGAGATACACATGATTGTCATGTACCTTATTCATTGTATTGTGAGTTATTGTTATTACGGGATTGGGGAAATATTGACTAGTGTGTGACCACACCCAACCTAGGTATTGTGAATAGCCTAATCGTACACCTCACGTACGATTAAGCCGAACCTTGTAGAATTGTGAATTGTGGTCCTCAGTCGGTCACACATTAGATTAATATTTCAAAGGTCACACTTGCATTGATTGTCGTGTTCATTGTTGTGTTCATTGATTGTCGTGTTCATTGTCTTGTGCATACTGATTGTCGTGTTCATAGTTCCATCCTTATACTTCAGTTTCGCATTCCACTTCTGGTACCATAGTTTTATTTTCAGTTCTCGTACTCTGGTTTCATCTTGTATTATGTATTTCAGATTACATTGTATATTGTTCTTGACGGGGTTGTGCTTTGCTCTTTTCCTGACATGATACGTTGCAGGTGAGCTTGAGGCCATTGAGCATTGGGGACATCATAGAGATTGCAGGATTTACATTCATTGTTTTTTTACTTCCTGGAGATTGTATTTTATTATTTCATCATTGTATTTTATTTTACCGGATCTGTCTCCGGATAACATTGTAAAAAGACTTGGATGATTGAGGTGATCTTGTATCGTTTTATAGATGTTGTGTTGATTATAACATTATGACTTAGAGTTTTCCTTAGTATTGTACAGCTTACTTCGTCATGTCCAACGACGAAGGCTGGGCGTGTCCGAAACGTATTCGATTATTTGGGAGCGGGTCATGACATAAACTTAGACGAGCATTATATGGGTTGAAATAATCCAAAAGAATGTGGTGTAATCGTCTTATTATATATTTGACTAAGGAATGATACAAAAATAATCAAATTTAACCATGTGTCTTCATTAAGAAATTCGAAAATAGATTCTCGATAGTAGCTGTATATATGGATGATATAAAACCTGATCAGTTCTCCTATAGAATTGGAGAAAACTGCAAACTATTTGAAGAATGAATTTGAAATGAAAGACTTGGAAAAGACAAAGGTTAGTCTCGATTTGCATACGCCTATGGTTGTACGCAGTTTGAATTTGGATAAAGATCCATTCTGACCAAAGGGAGAAGATGAAAAAGTTCTTGGTCCTTAAATACCGTATTAAATTCAATTGGAGCACTACTATATCTATCCAATACACAAGACCAGGTATTGCATTTTCTGTTAATTTATTATCTAGATATAGTTTTTGCACCTACACTTAGATATTGGAATGTAGTTAAACATGTATTGAGATATCTCGTGGAACAACTGACATGTTATTATTTTGCTCGTGTCATTCCACTAACAATTTTTGTTTAGTTGGTTGTGCAGACTCAAATATTTTTCTAACCCTCATAAGGGTTGCTCCCAAACATGTTATGTGTTTATTAATAACCATGCAACTATATCTTGGCTATCAACAAAGCAAGGTTTAGTAGCAACTTACTCTAACCATGCAAAATTAATTGCATTACAAGAAGCAGCAAGAGAAAGTGTGTGGTTGCGATCGATCATTTATCATATACGAGAAAATTGTCAACTACCTACAGTTACAGATGAGCCTACAATAATATTCAAAGACAATACGGCTTACATTACACAAGTCCGAGAGGGATTCATCAAAGGAGATCGAATAAGCACCTTCCAACAAAATTATTTTATGCACATGAACTCCAAAGGACGAAAGTGATCGAAGTCAAGCAAATCCATTATATCGAGGGGGAGTATGACTCATGAAGAATATTTTTGTGTTTTGCGCGTTATACTCTTTTTCCTTGACTAAGATTTTTTTTTCTCACTGGGTTTTCTTAGTAAGGTTTTAACGAGGCAACAAATGCGCATACACCACCAACTAATTAATGGTGAATATCCAAGGAGGAGTGTTATAAATATGAATAATTCACCATAATTATTTAGCCTATATAACCTATGTCTTTTGGTTATCTACAACCTATGACATTTGGTTATCCATAACCTATGTCTTTTGGTTATCCTTAACACGGAGAATGATATTCTCCGTTTTAAATTACACGGAGAATGAACATTCTTATGCGTTTTAACACTGGGAATGCCATTCTCCGTGTAATTTAACACGGAGAATGATATTCTCCATGCCATTTAACACGGAGAATGATATTCTCCATGCCATTCTCCGTTTTAAATTACACGGAGAATGAACATTCTCATGCGTTAACACTGAGAAAGCCATTCTCCGTGTAATTTAACACGGAGAATGATACTCTCTATGTTTTTATACACGGAGAATGCCATTAAACGTGTAATTTAAAATGGAGAATGGTCATTCTCATGCGTTTTAACACTGGGAATGACCATTCTCCGTGTAATTTAACACGGAGAATAGTAATTTAAAATGGAGAATGGTCATTCTCATGCATTTTAACACTGGGAATGACCATTCTCCGTGTAATTTAACACGGAGAATGATATTCTCCGTGTTAAACTACACAGAGAATAGTCATTCTTATGCGTTTTAACACGGAGAATATCATTATCCGTATAATTTAGCAAGGAGAATGACATTCTCCGTGTTTTTGTACACGGAGAATGGCATCCTCCGTGTAATTTAAATCATTCTCCGTGTTAAATTACACGGAGAATGGTATTCTCCGTGTAATTTAAGAATAACGCATGAGAATGACCATTCTCCGTGTAATTTAACACGGAGGATGCCATTCTCCGTGTAATTTAAGACGAAGAATGGTCATTCTCATGCGTTTTAACGCATGAGGATGCCATTCTTCGTGTAATTAAAACGAAGAATATCGTTCTCCGTGTTAAAATTATGGAGAATGACATTCTCCGTGTAATTTAACACGGAGAATGAACATTCTCATGCGTTTTAACCTCTGTGAAGATTGCGAATTGAGAGGAAGGTTTGAAGATTTTAGAGCAGAAATCTAGATTCGAAACTAAGCAGCGTATGGAAGAAGAGGAAGAATCGAAACGGTTTTTTTTTTTTTTTTTGAAGAGTAGGGTTCGGAGGTGTTTTCAATAAATTAGAAGGAGAAAAAGGTCATTCAGAATTCGCTTTATATATTCATCGCTAATTTTGGACACGCGATGAAATATTATTTTACGGTAGATTTTACATAAAATTTTTGTAATTTTTGAACATTTCATAAATTTTTCCTTCTTTAATTTATAATATAGAACGTATTTTAATTGCGAGTTCTACAAGTTTCACTACTCACTTTCGCTTTCCACTTCCTGAATCTCCCCCAAGCACCGCACCAGAAACAGCAAAGATTGCGACTTCTTTCCTCGAGAACTTCCCGTCCGCGTCTACAGGTGCGAGATCCAACTCTAAAACCCTAAGTTCTTCTTCCCCGAGAGATTTTCCGCCTTCGTGTCCTCTTTTGTCCTGTCTGACTCGCCACGCCGACACCCGGGGACACGCCAGGACACGTTGCGACATAGAGAGAGAGAGAGGTCCGAGAAATAGTTTTCACGTATTGTTATGATGTAAATCGTTTTTCGTTTCGAGAGATCGCTAGGGTTTTGAATCGTTCAGTTTCGGCGGACTGTGTGTGTGGACATTGTTAAGATTGCAATTCTTATGACGACAGCACTTGAAAACATATGATTTGTGTTAGGGTTTGCTTGGCAATTGGGGGCACGCTTACGAGGTGTTTCTAAAGTACTGGTTACGAGCGGTTATGAGATGTACAGTTTGTTTTTGGTGGTTTTAGTAGAGGGTCTTAAACTAGTCCAATCTATGATGGGTAATTCATTAGCGAGCGGAACTGAAAGTTTTTTAAGTGAATACAATTACATATATGCTCGTATATAAACAAAAGTCCTCGCAAAGCAATATTATATCATTATCTATTGTTAGGTCACATCAAGGAATTATTTTTACTTTCAATTTGATGTTATGTGATTATGAATTCTCAGTTCAAAGAGAGAGAGAGAGAGAGAGAGAGAGAGAGAGAGAGAGAGAGAGAGTATTAGACTATTTTAGGTAGTAGTTGTAATTATATTTTTTATGAGGGTATAAATAGAAGAAAATAGTAGAAACCCTCAAAACCCATAGATTTGGGGTGTTCATAAAGATATCCAGAATTAAACCACACTGGTTTTGGGGGCTTGAGCGGACCAAATCAGTACCTTAGAAAAATTACCAAGGAGGGTTCTTTTTAAACACTTTATAAACGTCCGGCTTAACAATCTCTAAAATTGGTGAAAGTACTACTGCCAAGCAGACCCTTAGGCCTCGTTTGGTTCACGGAAATGAAATCAATTCCTTGGTATTTTCTTTCCTTTAGGAAATTACAATTCCCATTCATTTTCCTTTCCGATGTTTCGTAATGCCAAGGAAATTCAAGGTGGAAAAGTGATTCCTTTCTTGATGGATGGAACCATTTTTTCCTCCTAATTTTTCTTCTATTGGGAATCACTTTCCTTTCCTCCTCAATTCCTTTTGGCATCGAACATAGAAAAGTAATGACTTTCCTTTCCCAACTCCATTTTTTCCGCGAACCAAACGTGGCCTTAAGGAACAGGTGGAATTGAAATTTGAGAGTCCAATTAGATTGTTCCTTTTGTCATCTGTGTTTATGACTTATCCACAGACAGTTTGATGTCTAGTTTATGAGAGAGCATTCAATGTCATGCTAGTTGCAAGTGTTCATCAGTTTAATCATGCGAAAAGTCTCGAGATAGTATAGTTTTGGACCCTAGCCAAATGAGTCGTCTCAGGCGTATGTGTATGTGGACTCTGTGGTGATGTTCGTGTAGGAAACAAGAGGCCGGCTTGTGATATTTCATCCCAAAGTGTGAAGGTATCGGGTCCCTATAGATAGAGACTCCCTTAGGTGTATGTGGACTCCAGTGGTGATGTAACGTCTCTGGGCTAAATGATTGCTGTCCCTGATACTGCCACATGCCTCAGTTAACATATGTTTTAGAACTTGGGTTTGTATTTGGTGATGTAAGATAGATTGGCTGTTGCAGGATGGATATCTTTGGATGTGCTTCATGTTTTGGATGTGAGTATTGTGCAGTGGATTTGTGATGCGAAATAATGTAAACTTAATGGTCTTTGCGGATTTGATATATATGAACATATTATACAAAGCTTTGTTAATGATCATGACGATCCAGCTCAGTTATATTTATTGCTTTTTCTTAATTCATTACCTATGTTAGTCATGACCTTGAGATCCAAACCACTCTAGGTTTGGGTTGTGACATTATATATAGCTTTAAATTGACCCCTCACTCCAGTTTCCATATAGTTATTGTTAGCTCTTCTTCTTGTTTCACACTTCACAAGGAATATCTAAAAAAAGGCGTCCCTGTGCCCATGAGGCTCCCGCTTACTTATGGTCTGTGGAGGGTCAAGATGTGCGCAACCTTTTATATGTAGAGGCTGTTTTTTGTGACTCAAACATGCATCCTTCAAGATGTAAGCAACAAACCTTACCGTCGCGCGCACCAGGCGACTCCCTCTTCACGAGGAATATCTCCTTATGAATAGTTGTTTTCGAATTTTTCCATCATTTCTTTTATTGCTAGAAGATATGTATCATACTTTTTTACTTGCATAAATTTCTAATGTTTTTCTATATTGTTACTTGTGATTCAGAATCCTTCTTCAACTTACATTTATATCATGGACATCATCTCCCAGCTACAAGAGCAAGTCAACGAAATTGCTTTTATTACACTGAACACATTTGGAACACTGCAAAGAGATGCTCCTGCAGTCAGACTTTCTCCTAACTATCCTGAACCAGCAGCTAATCCATCAGAGGAGACGATTAACACTTCAGAACAAGCCAAGACTATGAGTAAAGCTTTGGTTCAATCTGCAAAAAGGGTACTTATTGACCAAATGCATGTTCATGTCTTCTAGAGAGTATTCAAATTAATGAATGTAAAAATTTAAATCTCTTTTGTCTCTTTGCAGTTTGATGCACTTGTTGCTGCTTTGCCACCATTGGGAGGGGAAGAAGCACAATTGAAAAGGATACAAGAACTCCAAGTTTAGTGACTGACTTGATCTTGTATTGCATGTTGACTGTTGGATGCATCTTAAACGGAAGCATAGCAAATAACCTTGCTTTTTCGGTTCAATTTGATTCCAGACCTATTAATTTCAGCTGTTTCATGACATGGTTGGGTTGAAGTTTCCTGGAAAGTGGTGGACCTTGGGTCAGAGATCCAAACCCAAGTAGCTCCCACCGTATACAACGCCAACTGATACATATACACTCATGCACCACACCACTAGCACGATGGACACAAAAAACAAAACACAGACATGAACACATACTCCTGCGCACATATTCAACCCTCTCCATTATGCTACCAAAGGTTGTACATGGAGGACCATTCGAGAGAGAAAAATTTAGTGGTTCTGGACTTCAGATACTCCTTGATAACAAATATCAACCAATCTAAGCTCTTTCTCCCCAGGGTCATCTTTGTTAGTCAGAACTTTTCATAATCTAAGTTCTAGTTCCTCGGGCAATAAACTTGTGGGCCTTTTTTCTTCCCTTTCTTTTCAATGCTTACAAGATATCGCAAAAGAAGACATGAGATATTTTAAATTGGATTGGTAATTATAAAGTCTGCATTTGTAGGGATTTAAGTTGATTCCTTGAGATCAAATTCAATAGGAGTTTTCAATGCTTATCATGCAGTCTGCTTTATTCGGGTTGAGGCTGCTCAAATTGACTAGACAGTCCTTGTAGCTCGAGGACATGAACAAATTAGGCTAAAGCTTTTTTACTTTTAAGCTGATACAAATAATATTGTTTCTGGAGATAGTAAATTAACTTGGTATGTGTTTCTTCTCACATGCAAAAATCTAATGTGAATGTCCAGGCAGAGAATGAAGCTGTAGGACAGGAACTTCAGAATCAATTAGAGGCTGCAGGTACTTGTCTTATTACTTAAATTTTAATGGAAAGGTATTATGTAATTACACAATCCTGTTAGTGTGGTATTTATACAACTATATTCCACATCTCCTCCTTGGGTCGAGTCATTGGTGCTTTACGTTATCGCGTAGTCACTAGCTTTTACATAATTTTTGGTTGTGGATGAAAGTGAATTTGATATGTGTTGCACAATCTTGCACACTATACGTAAACAGGTAGATTGTGACTCTGGCATATGCCCGTGTCATGTCCATGTCGTGTCTCAAGCACATTCTAACATGGAAGGAAGTCGGTTTTGGTATATGTCTGGACTCTGACATATGCTCTACTGCTATTTTATGATTGTCGCCTATAAATGGTTCACATGATCTGAAAAGTAGAATAGAGTTGAGAAGTATTTTAAGACCTATGGGGCCACAAACTTGATAATAGGGAAAGTGAGTTGTCAATAAAACGTCTCTTTGTTATTTCCATTATCAAATTATGGTCCTTTCTTTGCGATGTATTCTTATTGTGTACGCTGTGGTTGGTGTTTCCAGAACAAGAGTTGAAGCTGGTGCAGGAGTTGTTCAATCAGGCAGCAGACAACTGTTTGAACTTGAAGAAGCCAGATTGAGGAGTTTTAACAAAGATTACCGATCAAAGTTAATGAAATCTTACCCACTTATGTACGCCCTTTAAACTTTGTTTCCTCATAGAGTTGTTTCAGTGATATCAGTCTTTATAATTTATATGATGGTTTCCTCAATTAAATAAGCTTTTTCAATCATGATATCTACAGCTGAATTTCAAATGTACTTCTTCCCCTTTTATTTCTTATTTTATTTTCCTGTGGGAATGCGTGGTATATGACATGAAGATGGGGTCTTTGTTGTTTAATTCTTCATAATTTCTATGACAATCCTTCCTTTGAAGGGTGTTGGACAAGCTTTTTCATGAACAGTGTTTCAGCTCCATAGCCAGCTTGAAATATTCTTGGATAAGCTTGAGATATAACTAGCCAAGCTTGAGTAAAGTGTTTGGCTTGAGTTAACTAAACCTTATGTTGGGAATAAAAGCGGAAATTATTCCCGATCCACGACGAACAAACCCGCAATACAGAACACGGTGATCGACTTGTGCAAAAAAAAATCACAAAAATTAAGACAAAAACATACAAAAATTTAGCGGAAAACCCTTACCGGTAAAAAAATCACTGGAAAAGTGAGATCACTACTAAATAAGGTTACAAGTTTTTACAAGATCATTACAACTTTGTAACCCTCACTACCAGAGAAAATACACAAAAAGAACCTAGAAGATATGAGAAATCATATTTCTCTCTTCTTCAACCTCTCTATTCTTCTTTCTTTCAACCTATTGGTAGCTACCCAATACCTTTCTTTTGAGCACAATGGCGACCATTACACAAGGAATCCTATGCCCCTTTATATAGTATGTCATTTGTCCATATACGGAAATTCATTCCTATGTAGGCATGGCATAAGAAACTCATTGACTAGGTAGGGCTACGACTTTGCTCCAATCCTATTACTATTATGATTACTAAATATGAGCCAAATCCTAACACCTTATATACTATTCAGAGTTATGTAGCTGCCAAATATTCAAATTGATGTTTGGCTGGTAGAGAGATGATCAGTTAGTAAGCCAAGAATGATATCATGCTGAATTTGAGGGGGTGATTGTTGTATGCTTAAACATGATCGGTTAGTTAATATATCATGTGTGAACATAGTGCCTGTCACCTGATATTGCATCCCTCAGCATTAAATAAGAATTGCTATAATGTTCAACAGCTTGCATTAAATGAGAGTCGTTTTATATCAAAGTTGTTGAATTGAGTGACCTCTTTGTTAACAGTTTGAGGTCAACTCAATCTTGAAGACAGATTCTAGGTTTGAAAATGCAAATGACTTGGCTCAAAAATTTGAATAGTCTAAAAAAGCCTTAAATTGGCCTATCCTCAATCAAGGTTGGATCTTTTTACTCCCTTACGCTCACAGTTAGTAGTGTAAGGAAATTTGGTTCTGTAAGAAAGTGTGGGATAGAGAGAGAAAAATCAAGGAGAGTTGTTTCCATTTGTTTGATTGCAAGTGAAAAATCTGATATGAAGGAAAGAAAGAAGGTTATGCTGAATTTTAAGGGGTGATCGTGCTATGCAAGAAAGTTGTGTAAGTGCATATATTATTTTAACAAAAATCCTAGAGGAACTCATGAGTTATAAATTTTTGAGACTTGGCCATTAATAGCCATTGGATTACATCCATCTCAGCCTTTGATTTTTTTAAGGGCCTAAATAGAAAATTAATGCCACGTGTTATCACCATATTGCAAGTTCCTATTTGAGTTTCTGTAGTTGAACTGTTATTTTAACCAGTCACATTATTTTACTCCCTCGACTACAAAGGGAAAAAGAAGGTTCACCATTTCCAAAAGAAGATTTGCAAAAGTTTCTCGCAAATATCTAAACTGGTTCTTCCATTGCTCTCTATCATTACATGGTATTTTTAAGAGCTTAAGATTGAATGCAAGATAAGCTGGGCTGATGGTATTCAAATATTTATTCTCATGGTGACTCCTTTTCACTGAATGTACATATACGAATACCGACTTTTTGAGCATGTATTTATTAACAGTGAAGTAAATTTGCGCCATGCACTGGTTAACTTATGGGACAATGATCGGCTTTCTCATTCTGTTGTTGCAGGTGGTTTTCCCAAGCTCCGGATAGCATTATACATCAATTGTCCTCTTCCAGTAACTAAGAAAGAAGCTGAGAGAACTACCATTGAGCCTTGAAAAGCTATATAGATCGTCATGCTGTTGAAGCCTCCTCTCAGTATCGAGCATGTGATACGTGAATTTGAGCCTTGAATCGTATTTGCTAACAGGAAAACATGCATCTCTTTATCCTTGAGAAAGAAAAAAAAATATACGTACAGGAGAACATTATGCTCTGTTTGATTTACGTGGTTTATATGGTTCTGTTCTTTCCAGGCTCGAATTGTAGCTTTGTTACAGAATGTTGTAAACTTCATATGTTGTGCAAGCTTTGTTACAGAATGTTGTAAACTTCATATGATGTGCAGTGTGCATACTTCAGAAACGCGCAGGTGGTGGTCAGGTTTTGGTCCAAGTGTTCTGGGCCGAGCTTTTTAGTTTTGTACCATGGGGGTTTGAAAGAAAGTAGCGGCGAGCATTATTCGGTTTTGGACCGAGAACCGAACCAAATAAGATTCGGATTGATTTGAAAAAATGGGTTTTGTTTCGATTTTGAAAATACTAAAATTCTTATTCAGTTTTTGGTTTCGATTTCTGTCCAAAACCGAAAACTTAATAAGGCTTATGCAATTATTAAATATCCTCAATTTTATAAATATTTTATGATTAAAATGTGAAAATAATAATTCTATGTATGTCTTTTAAAGACAAATTTTGATAATTTAATAAGTATTCATAACTTTGAAATATAAAAAAATATATGTATGAAAATGTAAAATTTTAATATAATTTAATTATAATTTTAACTTTGGATTCGAATTATTAAACAATAAAAATAGTCCAACCAAACAATTGCTATCGGTTTCGATTATGGCTAATTTTAGTTTGATTTTAGTTTATTCAATTTTGACTATTTTGATTGTGTTGAAAACAAATAAACGGAATGCTCACCTCTACAAGAAAAGTGGCTAAAATGCCTAAAATCTCAAATCGATGGCACTCTGAATAATCATGTACTTGGAGGAACGTTACTAATTAATCAAATAAAATGGGAGAGGGTAACCAGGCCTGTTCAGCCCACTGGGCTACAACAGAAGGTAATCGAGAATACATATATGCATCTAAAGTCTTAGGTTTGGTATTGTTTAATGAGAAGCTAACTTATGAAAGACATCTCTCCCCTGCTTTTCATAAGCTGCATCCAAATAAACTAGCTTATCAAATAAGAAGCTTGGTGTTTTCAAACAATTTTGGGTGTCCCTAAAATATAAAAATAAGCCAATTCAAAATTATACGGATTTTGATTCAATATTTGGTAATGCAAGGTAATGTCAATGCAAATAAAAGAATAGATACTTTTTCGTGACCATAATCAGTTATTTGTAGTCGAGCTCGTTAGTTCTGTGGGTCCACTTTTTAGACTTGAATTCTATTCGTATAAATTTCGGAGGACACTACTCTAAGCCTCGGTTGGTTCATGGATTCAAGGAATTCGAAAAGGAAACAATTTCTTTTCTTTATTTGGTAGCTGCAAACTTTTTTTTTTCTTACATGAAAAAAGATAGGAAAAAAAATAGTTCATATCAAGATTCCTGGGATTCATTTTCTCTCTTTCTTTTCCAATATTAATTACCAAATATTATGACAAAAATAGCCTTGAGTTATTACTTATTTTACCAGTTAACTCTTTGTATTATATTAACTATAATTATGTTGACATTTGATATTATTGGAACATGATATATTTTTTTCTTTCCTTTCCTACACCAACCAAACACTGGAAGAAAAATCAAATATTTTTTCTTAAATATTTTCCTATAGAAAATAAAATTGGATAAGAATCCTAACTTTTCCATTCCCATGAAAAATACAATAGAATTGATTTTCCTTCCGTGAACCAAAATAGACCTAAAGACACGTTTGGTTCGCAGAAACATGACCTTGAAAAAGTAAAAAAAAATTTGTGTTTGGATGCCAAAGGAAAGGAGCATAAAAGAAAAATAATTTTCAAATGATTGGAAAATATGACAAAAATGGTTCCCCCATTCCAAGGTTCATTTTTTCTCTCAATTTTCTATATTTATTATAAATATTTAGAACTAAACTATTTTAGCTCAAAGAGGTATTCTAACTATATTGATAGCTTTTTAAACACATATTTTTTTGGGACTAATTAGTGTTTAGACCCTGAATTTTATACCAGTTTAGAGTTCAAGCCCTCACATGTCCAATTGGAGAGTTTAGACCATGAAATTTTTTT
Organism: Iris pallida; assembly: GCA_029216955.1. Taxonomy (NCBI): domain Eukaryota; kingdom Viridiplantae; phylum Streptophyta; class Magnoliopsida; order Asparagales; family Iridaceae; genus Iris; species Iris pallida. The sequence goes on from JANAVB010006796.1 coordinate 4,104,574, forward strand.
TTCTATTATACCCTCCTTTCATATTTGATAATTCATATATAGGTTATGTAGGGTATAATGGAAAAAAGAAAACAAAAAATAGAACACTAGGGTCTAAATTTTTTAATTGGACATATGAGGGCTTGAACTCTAGACCAGTATAAAATTCAGGGCCTAAACGCTAATTAGCCCTTTTTTTTCCTGATGGAAATTGTAATTCTTTATGTTCTAGTAAATAATTGATTTTCTTTTCCATATGCCACCCAAACGAGGCCTAAAATGTCGGGTCAGAACCAGACTTGGGTCGAGGGATTTATGCAGATCCATGCTAGGCCCGGGCCCGTTCTGATTTCGGATCCAAACAACGTGGGCTAGAACTGAGCCTCCCTCTATAAATATCCCCTTCTCAGCTAGGGTTTTTTTTCTCATTCTCGGCAGCCGTCATCTTCCTTCTCGAGAGAGAGAGAGAGAGAGAGTGAGAGTTTTTTTCCAACGCAGCCATGGTCAGTGATCTCCGAACAAACCCTAACCCTAATTTATTTCTTAACCATTTCCAAATCCGAACTTTTCTGATTTTATTCTTCCAACTGTCCTCGCAGGCTCTGGTCGCGAACGAGGACTTCCAGCACATCCTTCGTGTGCTGAACACGAACGTGGATGGGAAGCAGAAGATCATGTTCGCCCTCACCTCCATCAAGGGAATCGGCCGCCGCTTCGCCAACATCGTCTGCAAGAAGGCCGACGTCGACATGAACAAGAGGTCTACTTCCCTCTTCCCCTCTTCTCGAAATTAGGGTTTCATCTGGTGGGAAATTAGGGTTACGTTTTGGTCTCGAGATCTGGAGATAGTATGGTGATAATAACTCAAATTGGTCGGGTTTTAATTGAACTTGTTCCCCATCAAGAACAAGTCCTCCGTTTTCATGTGGTTAATGATCAACAACGTAAGCCCATAACCAACATTATACTTTCGGTGGGGGTGGTGTTGGGTTTATTCAGTTTTAACCTAACTGAAATAGTCAAAATTATATAAACCAAAATTCTAAAAATTCAAAACTAAAACCGAACTGAATTATCGTAAACCGGAACTGAACTGAACTGAATAGTGTATTCGGTTTGTTTGGTTGGACTATTTCTTAGGGGTGAGCATTCGGTTTATTCGGTCCAAACTCAACCGAATTTTCAAAAACCGAAAAAACTGAATTTTGAAAAATTAAAACCGAAACCGAACCGAATTAGACAAAATCCGAATTTAAACCGAACCGAACTAATCGGTTCGGTTATTCGGTTTATGCATATGTTTTTTTGGGTCAATTGGCCAGTCCAAATTTGGGCTTCTGGACTTAAAAAAAAATTATTACAAACCACCACAAAAGATGGCTTCAACCAAAAGACCAAAAACATAAAAAAAAAAATCAATAATGTATGCAGATTAGCAAAATGTATGCAGAGCACCAAAATGCAGTCCATTCGGAACATCAAAAACCAATATTATAACACATTCTAAGTTTCTAACAATATCAAATATCTCCTTCAGTAACGTAATGCCTACATAATGTACAAATATTACAACATTTGAGTAATGTAATGCTCCAAACCAAAGTCCAAAGAAATATAGCTCCAGTAATGTTATATAAGCCCAAACAAAGTCCAAAGAATCCAAGCCTCCGAGATCTGCTGCAAAATACGATCCAAACAAAGAAATAGAAGCATATTATAAAATTGAAATACTTACAAATTCAGGCTCCAGATCCTCCAGAGAGGAAAAGAAGAGACGATTGCCTCGAGAGTCGAGACTCGGGGTTTGAGTTTCCAGATCCTCCAGAAAAGAAAAGAGACGAGTCCCTTGATAGACTTAGGGTTAGAGTTTCCAGATCCTCCAAAGAGGAGTCACACGAGGACGAGTTTCTCAAAGAGTATTAGGTTTCTCAGAGAGGAAGAGAAGAGAGATGCAGATCCTTGAGAGACTTAGGGTTAGGGTTTCCAGATCCTCCAAAGAGGAGTCTGAACTCTGCTCTCTTTTTTACAGCGGCGGGACAGAGAATGAGTGAGGAGAGAGAATGAGTTTTAGGTTTTTTTGGTTATATATACTGGCAAGGGTAATTTGGTAATATCACATTCTAATTCGGGTTTCGGTTTTGGACCGAAACCGAAGTCCAAACCCGAAACCTAAACCGAATAGGTATTTTGAGTTTTTACAGACCCGAACCCGAACCGAATAGTTTCCAAACCGAACCGAAACCCTTATTAGGTTCGGTTCGGTTCGGTTTTTGGCCCAAAATCGAATAATGCTCAGCCCTACTATTTCTATCGTTTAATGGATCAGACCAAACTGCAATATATTTTGAATTACATTAAAAATTATAATTTTTATACACAAGTTTGTTGAATTTCAAAGTTATGAACAAAGTTGGACTAGTTGGTGCATCCCTTTCCTGTCTGCCAGGTCCATGCCAGAAACTGCTTTCCCGCTTAAGTAAACGGAAATCCAGGTTGGGTGGATGGAAGTAAGTAGTACGGACCCAAAGCTGTAATCGTGGTTAAATTACATGCACACATTTGTTGAATTTCAAAGTTATGCACAAAGTTGGACTAGTTAAATTATCAAAGTTGGATTTCAAAACACATACATAGAATTGTTGTTTTAAAAAATATACACATTTGTAATCACAAAATGTTCATAGAATTGAGGGTATTTATATAATTGTTCAAGTCTTATTTGGTTTTTGGTTTTTGACCGAAATCGAAACCAAAAAACCGAAACCGAATAATGAATTTAAGTATTTTCAAAACCGAAACCGAACCGGTTTTTTTTGAAACCGAACCAAATCTCTTATTCGAATTGGTTCGGTTTTCGTCCCAAAATCGAATAATGCTCACCCCTAATTTCCGGTCATGTAGTAGCTCTCTTGATGGTATTTCTGTTATGACTTATGAGTGAGTTGTTAGAGCATCAATAGTAAGGTTCAATACAATTTCTAGATTCAAGATTCAAAATGTAGAAGCTTAGTTTGTGTAAGGCTCAAATGGAGCTCCATGATGGTCCCGTCCCAGCCACATGAGCTATAGCCTAAGCCTCAGAATTTCTATATTCGGAATGTAGGGACTCATTTTGTAGAATAGTAAGTAAGGCTCAATTTGAAACTCCAATAGATTCTAGATTTTATATTATTTTTTCAAAAAGAAAGAAAAATGACACATTGGTCTAGATTCACTTATCTCATTTGGGTCTCAAGATTTTTTTATATATTATTCTCATATAAACCCAACCCATTCAACATTTATCTATTTATTACAACTTTGGGCCTCAAGATGCATTTTTGAGCTCGATCTACCGATGATGCTCTTAACGATAGCTATGGGGATGATCTCGATGACTGCGCTTGCCAATGTTGTCTAAAATGGCAATGAAATCGCAAGAGCGACAGGAGCCCTTCCATTGCTTGTCCGTACTAGACGTGTTGACCCATTTCTTGTCCATAGCCCTAGCCCCGCTCCAGAACATGTCTTCCACACCTTTTATGGCATTAGACATCCACCTTGACATACGAGTCTTTGCTCGTTCCCATCATTGAAATAATCTTCTGACGCCTACAACATTAATTAAGACAAACGACCGACTGAGAAAGAAACTTTTCCAAGTAGTTCATCTTAGCGTGCTACCTTTGTATGAACTATATGTCAATTAATATCAATTAGATTGTCAACTGAAATTCATTTGGTCTTGTTTGTTAGCGTCTTTCATAGTTTTTGGCTCTAACAAATGGTCATTGGGCGCACCATGATTCATCTTGTGGACCCTTATGAAGAGATCTCGATCAGCATTAGAAGAATTTTGTTGCGAGGGCCACACCATGTTGGGTCCTCTAGCACTTCACTTTCTATGTGATTAAGTTTGTCGTCATGCTATACTTTGAATATTTGCACTGATTGGGCACTGTACATCCTTGTCTATGTTGCGGACACGGATTTGTCACAACACGTTTCTGACACGACATTTTTGACATGATGTGACACGACATGGCTAGCATGATTTTTGGAGTGTCCGTACTTTTCTTGGTCCTTAACACTCTCACATGTCCCACAAATAATTGAGATATTACAATGCAACTTAAGTTTTGAAGCAGGTCCTTCCTCTATAAAGTACAAAAACGTGCATAAACCTAGAATTATTAGGGTTCAGTGTATAATTTATATGTAAATAGATATGTAATTCATGTGTATATTGGCACATCCGTACTACATGCAACATCCTAAATTCTTACAAGATGTAATGTTTATAACTTGTATCCGCATTTATGTCCTCTTTCTGCAACCTACCCTTGCAGTTTAGCAGGATGTTTCCTGTCCTGGCTTTGAGATTACACATAATACAATATGATTTTTATGGGGTGAGTATGATGTAATATGTTTACTGTTCTTGTATTACCGACTTAATGACATTGCTTGGCCCTGGCTATAGCTTTTAATCTGTATTATGTATGTGTTTGCTTAAATTTTGGTTCTGATGCATTGTAGAGCTGGTGAACTCTCTGCTGCTGAGCTCGAGAATCTTATGACCATAGTTGCTAACCCTCGTCAGTTCAAGATCCCAGACTGGTTTCTGAACAGGAAGAAGGATTACAAGGATGGCAGGTACTCGCAGGTTGTTTCTAATGCTTTGGACATGAAGCTCAGGGATGACTTGGAGCGTTTGAAGAAAATCAGGTTTGTCTTTTAATTCTGTTATTCGATGTTACTTACATTTTCTATATCTGACATCCGGCAAAGTTGTTCTGTTATTTACGGCTCTAAATTGTAACTTCTTGTTGATCATTATGTTGAAAATTACTTGGCACAAGTACAAGAATTAAGTCAAAATATACTCATTTAACTACTGCTTAGATTCTGTGCCCTGTATTTCAATCATGAAAGTTCAATTTATGATAGGTACTGCTGTTAAACTGTGTTTTATTAGCTCTCTTTAGTTCTAATGGTGACTCGTCTAGCTCCATTAGTTGATTCATGGCTTTCTCCAATTAGGAATTTTTTCTTGATGTATAGTATTGTTTTAGAAACAGTTATACATAATTATTTGTGTGAACCTCTGGTTGTTTAGGCTACCTTAGGAGTGTCAGCAACGCTGCATGCAAAAATCATAATGCAAAAACTTTTGTTCTTGTGTGAACCTCTGGTTGTTTAGGCTACCTTAGGAGTGTCAGCAATGCTGCATGCAAAAATCATAATGCAAAAAACTTTTATTCTACGGGTACATACTTCGTGGATAAGGTTGAGGTAACTCTTGGTGGTCTTATGTTCACCTAAAATGTTGTGAACTACATATTTTTCACAAAATGCAGCAAATGTCTTCGTCTACCTTGGATGTTCACTTCTTGCACAGTTGCCCTTCCCAAATAAAAATATGACCTTAAAATTATCTTTACAAGAGAGATCCTCATTTTCAAGTCATGTTTTATTTTGGGAAGTGCAGTTATATTATTCTTACTACAAAAAAAAGTCATGTTTTTACTAATATCCTGTGAAGGACTTGTTTCTCATGTCATATTATTCCTACCACAAAAAACAACTATTTTTCCTGCTGAATGCAGGTACTTTTATATTGAATTATTGGATGTGTAATTTGAATATTGGAAGTATTGATTCATGAGGTTTGATCCCCATGAGTTGCGAATTGGATTTTCACCTTAACTCGCAATTTCACCCATTTAATACATTACACTAATTTATGATACGTGAACTCCATTTCCTTGCTATTAGTTCATATGAATGTAATCTGACTGAAGGTAACTGCGCTTCCCAAAATGAGCTCTCTTGTAAAAATTATTTAATAAAATTTGTATTTTAATCTGCATATGCTAGCAAACTTCTCTGGAGCACCTTCTCTGATGCATCTTGCATTTAAAATAATTTTGCCCGAAACTTGTCAATGGCTTTTACCGTGTTATATTTTCCTTTGATGTGTCATTTATGCATGAATTATGTAGGTTGCAAGTTCACCTATGTCTTTTCATATGGTGTGGGTTATTTTATATAAATGTTTATTTACTTACGTTGGCTTTCATGTTTGTAACTAGCATGTTCGAACTGCTTCATCCCTGCAATGATACACATAGTAAGATTCAAATTGACTGGAGCTGTTTTCAAAACCCTCAACACTGGTAGTTTTATATGTTCAACACATTGACAGACACTAAACCAAATGCATCTCTTCTTAAGTATATAATGGATTAAAATCATAGAAATAAGTTAATGGGACTTTATATATTCAGAAATAATTATTATGTATGTAGAATTTGTAAAGTGATAAAAGGTTCACAACTCGTGTAAACTGAAGAAAATGAACTCCTGAATTATTTATTTTGCTAGTACATAAATAGATTTTATGGCAGCTTTTGTAAGATTCCTTAAGGTGCTTGTTACTTTTTAACATCTTGCGGAGTTATTTCTGAACTTTGACAAACCTCAACTTAAATATTTTGGGACCATTTTAAGTTGCCGCGTGCCATCATTCTCATTTTCCGTATAGGGAAGGGCATAAATACTTCCATGATTCATTTTCTTCGTGAGAATCTTTAACACTTGTCATGTACTATCTTCTGTACTATTTTATGACTTCTGTAGTATCTTATGACACAGTTTCATCATCTGCCATGCCCTCATATATGCTTTTTAAGCAGTTCCAACATTTCTGCAATTGTCTTGTGGAGACGCATACTTTCCTAATATACAAATTCTATGTACATTTCTGCAACCATAAGGGCTCCTTTGGATGGAGTTTTTGTATTCCTTGGAATCCATTTCATATTCCTTTCCAATGGGAAAAGAATTCAACATACCCATACCCATACCCATGTTTGGTTAGATTGGGAATATGTAATCCAAAAAAAAATCAATTATTCCATTCCATGTTTGGTTCGCACATGGATACTAATCTTGATTTGTTTAAATTTTCATAAATACCCTTTCATTACTTTCATGATGCTACTATTACCATTCACATTATTGGGATAGAAGTTGTAATATTGAAAGTAAAGGGAGGTATTAGCGTCCAAACAAAATACCAACATTCTTAGGAATGCAAAACTATTTCCAAGGGGGGACTTGAGAATAACTTTTCCACATCAATGGCAATATGAAGCCCCTCGTATCCCACCACCCCCCCCCCCCCCCCCCCCCCCCCCCACAATTCCCAATCCTAGACATATACCAAACATGGTAAGGAATTCAAAATCCATTTCCAAGCCTCCAAAACTTGAACAAACGCCCCCTAAAGGTCGATATGACATTTAGTTAACCCCTACCTGTACCTAATTCAGAATTCTAATTCAGTTGTCTGTGCATGTTATATTTTGATGTGTTTCAGGAAACTATTTTACTTGTAACTCAATAATCGCTTGGGTTGCATTTGATTTTTGATACTTCAATCAAGTTTATGTTCTCTAGCTGGATCCTTGGCATGTTAAAACTTGATAAGTTTTTCTATGCAGTGCTGTGTTACACATGATGTTTATGACTTACTAATCTCTCTTGCTTAACATTGGTTTATTTGAATGATAAAAAACATTGATTTATTTGAATTTTATGATAACCAATTTGTCTTCTGCAGGAATCATCGTGGTCTGCGACACTACTGGGGTCTGCGAGTCCGTGGACAACACACCAAGACTACTGGCAGGAGAGGAAAGACTGTCGGTGTGTCAAAGAAGCGTTGAGCCATGCTTTTGTTATTCACACCTGGGATCTGTTATGTTTCGGATGAATTTGGAACTTTTACTTGTGCCATCTGTTGGTGATTTTGTTTTTTTAGTTAATATTTGAGATCTTATTTTGGATGACAATTTTGCTATTCGTGGTGAACTGGTCCTTAAATATGTAGTTGAACGTATGGATGCCTGCTTTCACTTTAGTTAAATATTCTCCTTTATATTAGTTGTGTTGCTGTGTGTTTGTTTATGAAAAGTTTCGACATGGGTTGATTCTTGATTAAGCTCGAGGAAAAAAAACCATAAAGTGATGAAAAATAGTTCATTTATATAATGATGTTAACAGTTGCACCAAGAACATTTGCTTTATCTGTATCAATTCTATATATCCGAGTATGCTATCAGAATATGCGAACATTTGCTTCATCTGTATCAGTTCTCTGTATCTGAGTATGCTATCAGATTATGCAGTATTTTGGTTTTCAAGTTATTACCATCTTAATTCACTGTGAAGGCTGTTGAGTATTTCTTGCTTGGCTATTTTAGATCTGAACAAAGAATATGCCAAACTGTTTGGTTGGTAAAATTTTGTTCGTCTGCAAACTAAGGGTCCATTTGGATAGTGTTTCTGAAATTTTTTTCTGAAAAGTTGTAAAGTTATTTTCTGGATACATAGATTATGAGTTTGCGTTTAGTTATCTTTACATAGAAAATAGTTTTTAGCGGGAAAAAAAAAGGAAAAATTTTGTTTGGTAATTTTTTTATAAAATAATTTTTAAGCTGTGTCCGTTTTGTGTCCCTAACAAATGTTCTTGTGTCCCAAAAATCTGTAATCCGATTCGTGTCCGACACAGAGAAAATTATAACCCTATAGAAAATTCTAACCCTATCTTCTTCTTCATAGAGTTGGTGTTTGATCTGGATCAAGTTCGCCGTCGTCGTGTCGTTCGTCGAGTTTGTCGTGTCGAGTCATTCATGTCGAGGTCGTCATCGTGTCGAGGTCGTGGTCATCGTGTTAAGGTCGTGATCGAGGTCAGATTCGAGCGAAGGGGACGTGCTTGACGCACGAACGTGACCGCAGACCACATGGCGGTATCCTCTGGTCTGAATTTTAATGAGGTGGTGTCTGATGATAGAGAGGCCATCCGGAGACCACATATTATTTTTTTTATTCTTTTTGAGTGAGTTGTTAGTATGGACGGACCCAACGCATGCATGTTGAATATTGTTGCAGGAGTGAGTGATCAGCGTCCTTCACTAGGCCATGCTTTGATGCCTTCAAAGTACTATCCCCTTCCCAAAAAGAAAAGAAAAACTTGTATGTGAAGACTTGGAGAGAGAGAGAGAGAGAGAGAGAGAGAGAGAGAGTGGAGTTGGTCCGTTGGTGGCCAGTGGGCGCTACCATCTCCAATGGGGATTTCTAAAATTTGGGTTTCTATCCTACTTGGCATTGTCCTTTCTATCATAGTTGGGCCCCAATAATAATAGGTGTCAATAATGTAGGATGGAAAATTTCTATGAGGGTTTCTACATGTAGAAACTCTCAATAGAAATTCTCCTCTCTCTCCCTCTCATGACAATTATTATTGGGGCCCACACTATTATATTATTGAAAAAGTCTCTTACAACTAGGATAAAAAGTACAATGCCAAGTAGGATAGAAATCCAAATTTTAGAAATCCCCATTGGAGATGGTCTAATGCACCAGTTTTATCCATATGATCATCACATCAGCTTTTGATGTCAGTTGGGTGACGATGGCATGGGATAAGATCACCTTCTCTCCTCTCCTCTCCTCTGCTTGCTCAGTGCAGCAATGCTCCTCTCCTCTCCTCTCCTCTCCTCTCCTCTCCCAGAGAGCATAAATAAAGAAAGAGTGGCATCAAAGGGACCAACCAGAACAATACTACTTTACTAGTCATACATTAATTCCTTAATTGCAAGTGATAGGAACAATGCATGCATTAGACAACACAGATAGGCGTGCATTACTAATTTTCTGGGTCACATTTCCTTTCCCTCCTCCAACTTGCTACCCAGGGGCGGATCCACAAATATATACTGGGGTGGACTAGAATGAGTTGGAGTGGGCTAGCTGTAGACTAACTCTCATAAAATCTAAAAAAAAAAATTATATGGAGAAAGAAGATTTTTTTTTTTTTTTTTGGTGGGTTGATGCCCACCCCAACTAGTACCTGCATTCGTCCCTATTGCTACTGAACCTAATCCATTTCTTGTCCTCTTATCTACCTCACTCACCTGTGGGATCCGTGGAATGATGCTATAAAAAAGTGATCCAAAACTTGCTGAAAATATCTTTATACGGATAATTCGCTTCAAATCCAACAAGGTATGTCTCGTTAAGTTCGCATAGAATGACGTGTTGTAGTCAAATAAAAAAATAAACTTATATACAAATTATAAAAATATAAAGACTTATATGTAAAAAAATTCACAAAATATCAAAAAAAAATGTCAATAAAAACCCATAGCATTTTGTGTTTTTTTTTTTAAAATAACAACATAACTATGTCGTTTATTTTGAATTTTTTTGACAGTGCGCCTCTCTTACTTTATTGGTAAATCAAGAATAGCAGCATAAGCTATGGCGATTTTTTTTTTAAATTTTGTAAACTTTGTACTCTCGGCGTAAATTTGCTAAACTTTGATGCCATATATGAAAATTTCTGCTGCATCAATCTACTCGATAACTTGCTGATAAGCAGCTATTTTGAAAGTCGGTGCCTCCACTTGCTATAAGCAGAAGCACTATTGTTAACAAACATCTTTTGGGTAGAGTGCATTTAAACCCTACTTAGATTTGCCTTGTTAGCAAAATAAGACCTTTTAGAAAACTTAAGCAGTTTGCACCTCTTTAGATTGTCCGCGTGAGCAAAAAGGTCCCGTCTACTAGCCGTTAGAAATGACCGTTAATGACTTTTTTTTATTAAAAAAATATATACCTAAACTACCCTTCCCCCTTCCCTACCAGCCTCCCCCCCCCCCTCCCACACCAGCCCCCTCATATTCCCACCGCCGGCCAGCCCCGCCCCTCTACCCCCCCCCCCCTCCTCCCTCCGCCAGCCCGTCCCTCCCTCCGCCGGCCAGCTCCCGCCCCCCTCCCCCCTCCTCCTTCCGTCGGCCAGCTCTCGCCCCCCCCCCCCCCCCCCCCTCCCTCTGCCGGCAAGTCCTCGCCCCCTGATCCACCACCGGAGAGAGAGAAGGGGAGAGGAGGAGGGAGAGGAGGGACAAAATCGTCTTTTTAGACAATTTTTAACGGTTGTTAACAATGGAGGGTTGAATTGAACAAAAATATAAAAAAAACAGGATTCCTTTCAAACTATGAGTCTTTAATTATATTTTTGTCACATCTAAGGGAGGTTTAAATGCAGTTTACCCACATCTTTTTGATGCTGCTCCTCAAAAGTAACAGGTGTCAACTTATAGAAGATTTGGGCGGTAATATTGGTTAGGAAGTTTTGTGTTAGCTGTGCCTATATTTCTCCCCATTAATTCTCCATGTTGACTAATTTAAATTAGCTGCTTTTGGCAAATAAACTCAACTTTAATAATAATAACTATAGTTCTCATTTTTGTGAAAACAAAATAATACTTAGTGACTGATGAGCGCCCATTCTCTATTGTCCGAATCTAGTTGTTGACGTCAAGCTTATTTACCAAAGAGTTATTTTCACTAATTATTCCTAATTTTGGGTTTATTCTACGAGATATTCCGACTTTTAAACTAATTATACAGACCACTTACCCCTTTGAAAAATAAAAAATAAAAAAGTGGTAGTTAGTGTTATAACTTTTTATTTTTATCTTAAACTAGGAATACCCCATGTAATAAACATAAAACATGGAGGTGGTCAGTGTAATTAGTTTAAAAGTAGGAATAACCTATGTTATAAAGCCAAAATTTAGGAATAATTAGTGTAGATAATCTTTTACTATTGAATCTGCCTCTACCTCTATCTCTACCTGTACGGTCCCATATTTCGTAATTTTGAATTATTTTGTGTGTGTTGTGTATTATCAAAATAATCAAGAATATTATTTCTATGTAAAATATAATTTGTGGGTATTTCGCTGCAATTTGTCAAAGTTGAATATAAATTTTACAAATGCTTATTGGTTACAATTTGTTCTAAGTAGTTATAAGTATTTCCAAAACGTTATAGCCGGTTTATTGTATTTTTGATATGATAAATTAAATATTTGATTCCATAAATATATTTGTTTTTAATTTTTAATTTGTCCTAGGGACATGTTGATCTTTTAAGTGCAAAACTTATCGGAAAGTTAAAAAAGTTTCAAAATATATTTACAACTTGTAAAAACTTGAATATTTACAATATTTTATTACAAAACTAGCCTAAATTCGGACAAAAATTGCTCTCAATTTTTTTCCAACCCTGCCCACTCCCTGGAGCCAGGCCCAGGGTAAACCAGACAAGACTTCGGGTTTGGACAACCCTGCTTAGGACAACCCATAGGCTCATCCCAATAGAGATAGGAGTTGCAGAGTCGACCTACAATAAGGGTTAAGGGACAACCACAATTAGCTCCGAATAACACAACCCATCCTCCTAGGGCAGCCCTGTATTTAAGGAATGGTCCGAGAGCAGATCTGTTGTTTCCAAATCCTGCATACCCAACATATTCTGTATGGATACATTTGTATAGAAAAGGGAACATATTTTGTACACAGAATCCGGGACAGCATATCTGCTCCGGAATGACCGTGGAGACCAATGTGGATCCTCCAACGGCGGTCACGGAGAAGTCCACGTGATCTTTCTCACTCTCATCTCTCGGAAATCAATGGCTGCTGATTCGATCAAGATTTTTTTTAAAAGAAAAAAGGAAGAAGAAAGCATAAATTCCATTCATTCTAATGGGGACCTTCTCCTCCTCTTCCTCTCCCTCTCCCTCTCCCTCTTCCTTATTTATACTCTCCCTCTTCCTCCATCTTCTTCGTTAAAACTAAATTCAAGGTACGCCGTAACCTTGTTGTTAGTGTTGCGTACCGCTTCTTATTTATTTATTTGTTAAATCCTTACCATCTATATCTCTGCTTCTATTTTAGATTATTTTATGCGCACTTTGCTGACTTTGAATTTTAGTTATCCATGTTACTTGTTACACTTTTTTTTTTAAGGGAAATGATAAATGACCCACAGAGGTTGACCGCACGTGTGCCCACACGCCGTGTGTCCCACCCCCACCCAATTAAAGGATGACACATGGCCCGCGGGCTAGGACTGCAGTCCAAACCCGTAGGCAGCGTAGCATCGTCCTATTTTTTATTTGAGGTAAAGAGACCGAAGACTTTTGTGAGACCACATTCTAGTGAGTGTTTGAGAAACTGGCATTTAGGCCGGGGCCTTGTTAGCAATGGCAACGCGAATTTTTTCGTATCTTTCAGAAACGTATAATACTTGCGTACTTTTGACAGTTTCAAATACACTACGTAAATTTCAAGCATGCAAAGTTTTAAACGTGTTTCGTATAAGTTATTAAAAAATTTGGCAAAAAAACGTGGTGGAAACCTGTTTAACTAACCAAACTTGACAACATATTTAAGAATGTAAAATTTCTAATCTCAATATTTCTATTTTTCGAATAACCGAATTTTTGGACGTATTTTATTTGCACTGAGCCGATTTATACTCGTACTTTTGTCGTCTCGAATTTTTACCCTGTGTGCCGAATTGCTAACAAGGGGCCGGGGTCCTGTACAAATACTTAAATATTTTTTTACCATTTAAAAAAGGTGCTGTTATTGGCACTCCTAAAATGTCACTATGTACTTCTTTTTAATTTTCTACGATTCAAATTCCAAATCTACTTTGCATTAAATTTGTCATTAATTTGTGCATGCATGGAGGAGGGAGTCCTGGATGATATTTTAGGAGTGCCAATAATGCTAACGCGGGACATATTTGAAATTTGAATAATTAAAAAATTAAAAAGTGGTACAGAATGAGATTTTAGGAGTGCCAATAACGACATCCTTAAAAAAAGTCTTTTTTTGGAGATTTTATTTTCTGTAAATACTGCATATTTGATTCCATCCATAAATCCATTTTCTTCCCTATGAGTTCCAGTATCGATAAGAATTCTAGTTCTTACTGTTCATATGTTATTGTATGAATATAACATACCAATTCGATATGTATGGATGATGAGATTCCATAGGCTTATTGAACCATGGGCGTGCATCCAACAGGAATTGAACCTACGAATTTGTCAATTATGAGTTGGGCGTTTTAACCATTCAGCCACGGATGCTTAACCTTAACGGGGCTCATCGTACATCGTGAATAACCAAATTCCAATTAAAATAAAATTTTGAGGAGGAATCAATGAAAATCTTTAGGAGGAATCAATGAAAGGGCATCAATTCAAATCCTGGTGTTCGAATTGAGAGAGCTATTGAGAAAGATCAAGAATTCTCACTATTTACATTAGTAAATAGTAAATTGTACGAAGGTTAACATTTTTTTTTGACCTTCCGATTTTTAGGGCCATGTGTCGTACAACTTATACATGCTCAGAAACGATCCTACCAGGTTCAAGTCCACGTTGGATTTTATGCTCAGAAATGATCCTACCGGGTTCAAGTCCACATTGGATTTTCGGACACCGATAGCTTCTACTTAGTTTTACTTTTCTCCCAAAGTTTATACATAAAACTGACTCTTCCTTATTGACATCATTAAAGGATTCGTTGGCGATGCATTAGAGTATATTTTGTAGCTTTTGAATTCGAATCCTCACATAAACATGCTGAACGGATTTTTTTTTTCCCAAGTCCTCACTCGCTTTATTTTTCTCCACCCGCTGGATCTAGTCCTTCATTTAAAGAAGTGTTATTTTATTTTTAATTTGTATTTAACATACACTCCTAAGTGGGAAAGAAGAAATCTTGACTTCACTCTATGTTGGCATTGGTCATGGAGAACGACATCATCTTCTTTCTATAAATCTAGTTAATCAAGTATTATTAACTGTCGACAATGAGTTGAAGAATTGTTTCTAACAAGAGTCTTGCAAAGTCGTATAACCAAGAGGAGAGCGGAACCAGAAATTCGAGCGAGGTGGAATATAGTGGGCTAGCTGTAAGTTAACTCAAAAAACAAAAGACAAAAAAAATAACTTACGTGTTTCAACCCCAGCCTCTACGTGGTTCCGCCTCTGCATATAACTTACGTGTTAAACTACCAAAATGTGAAATTTAGTTTGTTGAAATTGGTCAAAGGTATATGACTTAATTATCTAGAAATGCCTAGTGAAAGCTATTAATCTTGGGTCGAAGTCATCTAAGTCACAAACAAAGGATCATGTGAGGAGAAAACACCACGTGATAAGTGAAAATGCGAGGATGCATGCAAACGAGACATCCTAACAAACCGAAAAGGCTAAATTAATGGCACCCCAACTATAGTGCTCCAGACATTTTTGGTATTTTTGGTACTTTATCTTTCCACTGCTCGATTTAGATCCTAATTTTATAAACTACTCTTTTGAAGCGTCTATTATAAATTTTTAAGCACATCGGGCCACTTAAAAAGAATATATGGTAATGCAAGTACTTAAATTGCATTTTTGTATGACAAGATATGCTTCTAAAGTGGTCTCTATGTGCTTCAAAATTGACGAAATGTGCTTCAAAAGAATAATTTATAAAGTTGGGATGCAAAAATCGAGAAGTGAAAAGTTAAATGTCAAAAACGTTTGAACGCTATAGTTGGAGTACCCTTAGGATAATTTATACAACCGAAAAATATTGAACTTGGGTCAAGCAGAAATACTCCTTTCAATTGCTCAATATGAGCGAAAGATGACTAGCTCACCACTTGTTGGTGCCATCAGGAGGTGGCTAACGTGGTAGTTTACCGACTACAAAATGAGGATATCTTCTTATTGTAATAATTTGATCAACTTCCTCTTTTAAGTCATCTATCGACTACCAGGGGATTTAAAGAACAGAGGACCCTCTTTAAGAACCAATTGATTTAATGCTCCCTGGAAAGCAATGCAACAAATATGGCAAACATGATTAACTTAGACTACCATGAACATAAGTCTTACCAATTTCTTTACCTACACTAACTCTTCTCACATGTACTCAGCCATTTGACACTCAAGGTGATTCTTTATAGGCCGACATATTAGGCGTACTCGATACAATGTTTTTTTTTCCTGAGAAATGGTCAGGAATGAATTCCCCCTGCGTTCCATTAAAGATATGTACTAGGTACAGTTAACCTCGTCGCAGATTGATTTTATGCAGTTGTTTTCCAGTCGGTACCAGGTCAGAGGTGACTGGATTACGAACTGGTGGTGAAACGAGTCTGCTTAGCTTACTGTTAATTATCCGAAACATATCGATATTTGGCAAGTATTTAGTATCAGGGAGGGTATCTCTACCTTCTGCTATGGATGAATTGCCAAAAAACCAGAACTTAGGGTGATGCCTACTTGTTGGTTCTTGAACCAAAACCAAAATTCTGGTGATGCCTAATTGGTATTCCTCCTGTATTGAATACTGGAGAGGCCGTGCCTACCTACTGCCATAAATACTTGCCGAAACCAACACCGGTGCAATTGGCATTAATCTCGAACTTGTCTTCTTCTTGATATTCAGTCAGATCTCTATCTTTTTCTTGGCATGTCTTGCTATATGTTGGAATAGAGCCTGACCAGCTTCCTCCGTCTCCTTGACAGGTTTGATCACCAAGTGTTGGGAGTCTGGGGTTTGCAGAGTTTCTGGTAAGAAAATCCATGTCTGCAGAACTTAGGGGAAAAACTAACTTAGTTTTTAAGTTTTCATCTAACGGGGTTTCCTCATCTCCGTATCATTACTTGTTTCAGAAAACCAATTCGGAGGAGAAGCCATGAATGCGTTGGCTGCAACAAGTAGAAATTTCAAGCAGGCAGCTAAGCTCCTTGGTTTGGATGCTAAGCTTGAAAGGAGTTTACTTATCCCTTTCAGAGAGATCAAGGTAAGGGGTGAGGAGTGAGGGGGGTGATCTAACTCTCCTTTTTCAGTTTTCCTTCTCAAATTCTTTTTTTTTTAGTTTTATACACACCCAACCTGTCATTTCTGGCATTGACCATGCAATAGGTATTCATAATTTTATCATAAGAGTAGATATCTAATTTATTTTTGCCATGTTTTGAGTAATAAAACTAACTTTTTTGATTTTTTTTTATGTCCTTTTGGTGTTCTCTAGGTGCAATTTTGCATGTAGAGTGACAAAGGAAAATTATGTGGTTCTTGTTAATGTTAAGGGTATGATGGTCCTTGACAGAGGTAAATGGAAGAAAAGGATCCGAACACCCAACCCCGAAAGTTTGGGATAAAGACTTTGTTCTTGTTTCTTTTTCTATGTATAGATAGGATATTCAATCCAAGTATGCAAATTCTAATCTTTCAATTTCTTCCCATTTTGTGATCATATGATTTCGCTTTTGCTCTGTTTTTTAGATCCAATGGGCTTTACCAATTCTTCATTTTTTTTTCCGGATGTTTGTAACGTATACTTTGTGATGGATTTTTGAATCTCGGTTGGTTCCCTTGTATCAATATTCTCGTCTCCTGATTAGCTGATCCTTAACCCGTTGAATTGAGTACCTCAAACCAATTAAGTGTCACCTTCTTACTTCTTCAGATATTATCCTCATTTCAGAAATTGAATTTTAAATGCAGGTCGAGTGTACGATCCCCAAAGATGATGGCAGTTTGGCATCGTTTGTTGGATTCAGGGTGCAACATGACAACGCTAGGGGCCCTATGAAGGGAGGAATCAGATACCACCCTGAGGTGGGTCTGATTATGCCCTTTCCTCTTTGTTTTTAAGTATATATTCATCAGATTGACTGCTTGGTGAAATATTCTTGTTATCTCTGAGGTTGTCCTCTTTTACTTTGAGCCATGCAACAAACTAAGGAGGCATATTGATGCCATCGTATATGTAATTTATTGCGTCAAGTTCTAACTATGATACAAGTGAGAACTTATGGTAATTAGGTTATTTTAACTGGATATTAGTCGAGTTTACTGTTCTTATGACTGCAGCAGAAGGACAGAAATACTAGCATTAAAGAAAAAAAATATAAATTTGGATCACGTTTTAGGATCTTGATATATTAGTAAATAGTGGATAAGTTTTTACCTATTCTACATTGTTCGCTTTCTTTCTTTTCCTTTCTTCCTGTTTATCTTGCGAAATATTGATCCCTTAATCCAACCAAGTATTACTATTACTTGTTTGTCCCTATTGTTTATCACTATGAAAAATAAGGTAATTTTATAATGTTGAAAGCACAAGTTTATTTTTCAAGGTATTCCTTATAACCATTGATGACCTAACAAGTTGTTCTCCAGTTAAGCATTTTCTTCCTGATAGAATCACACAGTACAAGTTTCATTGATGTAACTAAGTATCCAATTTGCTGGCAAGTTGGGTGAAGGATCAGACAGGGATCACCATGCTTCAACCCCAAAAAGAGGCTTGATTCAATGATCAATCCAGCACAAACGTATTCCACATGTGTTCATCAGGCATGACAATATAAGCTTGGATGCGGGCCCACGAATATAACTTTTCATCCTAAACTGTAAATTTATTGAGTCAACCTTAGGTAATCTGGCTGGTCCTACACAGATTGCCGACTTGGTCTGAACAATTCAAGGTTCTACCAATAAAGCATAGGAAAAGCTAAATTGGAAGAATAAAAGAGACGCCCACTAAAAATTCTTAGTGATGATTGTTCTCAAGGTGAAATAGTATGTTTACAGTTATATATTTCAATAGAAGATATAAATAAAAGAAGCTCAAGTGAGATAACCTAATATAATACAAGGTTCGCACTATTGGTATCAGACCCTTCTTAGGAGTATCGGTGTCAGTTGTTTTGGCACTTCCGGAGGTTTCGGAATGGAGGATATATAGGAGTTTTTTTGTTTCAGAATGTCAAAAACTTAAAATAATTATCATTATTAAAAAACTAGAGAATACCTCATATATTTAGGCATAATTTTATGTATTATTTGTTTTTTTTTTCCGCTTTTAAGAGAATTCTTACTTGTTGTTAGCTTTGAAGGAAATAATATTAAGATTGATGGATGTTATGAATGTATAAATATACAACTTCGACAAACAAAATGGTTACAATGTGTCAATAAGGAATCTTATTTATACGTTTTATTTTAGCATGTACATATTCGATACGTTGAATCATTGTGTCTACACCGTTTTCCTTGTAACTTTTCCTTTTCTTAATTGACCAGAGTGTCAGATCAGGATAGGCCTAAAATGATATGGTACGACTGATACTGCAAACCTTCATACAATACCTAATCTGTTAATACATAAAGAGTTTTATAATTGATTTTTTTAAAAATGATACGACACATGAGGGCTCTAAATGATATGGGTGGGGAAGCTTTAATTTTGTAAAGAAATATTTTTATTTTAAATTATCCACCAGTAATATAACAAAATTGTAAAATTTAATAATTGAGTACTCGGGAAAGAAGTTATCAAATTAGTGTTATGGAATGCGGCTCACATCTAGTCATATATCCGTTCAAACAATGAACTTACTCGACTATTCTCTCTAGCCAATCCAATAAAGTAATGCTGATAGCCTGATACTTATTATTCGGATCGACCACAAGGAATTAAATGGTTTAAGGTTGATGGTTGAGTAGCGAGATGCAGAAGAGGAAGCTTATCCAGAATGGAATGCTCAACTAACAATAGAATCAGAAGTTTAAGACTTAAGGCGGGAGTAGTGATGGCGAGGAGCTCACTGAAATTTATCTTTCTTGCAAGACCCATTCAGATGAGGGCAAACTCCAAACAATCTGAAAACGAGGATCCACAAAGATGAATGATCTAATGATCATTGGAGATGAAAAAAACTACACACACAATTATAAAAGGAATAGGAATTTAGCAATTAAGCGAAAGATAATGAGAGAGAAATTTTCGAGTTAGGCTCTTCTCTACACAAATTTTATTCTCAATTTATCACTCTCTCCATTTCAATCATGTACTTCACGAAGCCTAGTGTCTAACTTGGTATCCAACGCATCAAATCTACCGTTACTTTTATCATTTATGGCAACAAATCTAGCATTCATTTACGCGACTTCTTCAACAAACTGTTGTATTGGGTCCATATCCTATCACTTTGCAACTACATAAGTTGTGCCTCAAACCTAGGCTCTTATACCACTTTGATCCACGAGAAGTCTTATATATATATATATATATATATATATATATATATATATATAAGAGTCTAAATTCAATAATCACTAACAAAATAAGCCGAAGCAAGTCATAAGTAATGATTAACAAATATTTAAAACAAACTACTTATCTAGATCACAAAATTGACAAATCAAAAATGAAATCAAAGATCAATTGTGCATATATATATATATATATATATATATATATATATATATATATATATATATATATATATATATATATATAAGAGTCTAAATTCAATAATCACTAACAAAATAAGCCGAAGCAAGTCATAAGTAATGATTAACAAATATTTAAAACAAACTACTTATCTAGATCACAAAATTGACAAATCAAAAATGAAATCAAAGATCAATTGTGCTGATTCAGAAATTACCCTCACATTTGGAAATAACCAAAACAGATTGATCTTCAGACGATATTGTGATGAATTTTGCAATTGCAGCAGAAAATACTCTGCAAAAAAGTATGGAAAATAGTAGAGAATGATAAGATGAGGGAAAACTATGGTAACTCTTAAAACCGATTTATTCCTCAAACTCAATACACCTGTAAAAGAGAGCCCTACATGCATGTATATTTACAGAAAACACAAACCCTAATCTAACTAGGACTCAATATTAGGCCCGTGAGGTAAAACCAATCCTAATACAACTCAACAACTAGATATCTGAATTAAGAAAGATAAAGGCAATAAAATCCTAAACTAAACTCGACAACGACTCAAACTTGGAAATCTACCCAGACTCGAGATGGTCCTCCATCACCTATCCTTTACAGAGAAAATTGAATCTGTTTAAGGATTTTACACAGTGCAATTAGAGGGTTTTGATCAAGCTATTCTGACTTGCTTTGCTTTTGTTGACAGTTAGTATACAATTAACGATAAGATAATTTTATAATCTTAGAGCATCCACGTACCAATTTATAGATTTCCTTATGGATCAAATTCCCCTTTGTTTGTTTCAAATTTCCTCTCTTTCATTAAAAGAATAGCTCTTTAACTTCTCATTCATAACTTTTTAATAATTTCCGTTAGTCTAGAGACAAAATCATGTGCCTAATAGTTGCTTCTTATAGTAAAAAAAAGGATGCTCCAATGCGATGGGCTCCTGCTTATGCAAGGAGGGTCTGGGAGGGTCAAGATGTGTGAAACCTTACTCTTAGCCCCATCTATATGGAAAGACTGCTATTGTAACTCAAACATGCATCGTCCAGGATACGAGCAACAAGCTTTTACCGTTGCACCAAGCGGCAGCCTCTCCTAGTCCAATTTATAGATAAAGAGTGTAGTGACCTACATATAGTTGCATCTATAGTGCTATCAATTATGCGCTACATATAGTTGCATCTATAGTGAAAGGAGGCATCTTGGGATCAAGCCTTGGGGGATGCACATTTATTCCCTTGTGGGGGCGAATAATGTGCATGTGGTGTGTGTAATTTCATGCCAAGCTCCTCTAGCCCAAGTGGTTAAGGAGGGAGGCATCTTGGGATCAAGCCTTGGGGGATGCACGTTTATTCCCTTTTTTTTGGGGGGGGGGGGGGGGGGGGGGGGGGGGGGGGAAGGGAATAATGTAAGGTGGGTGCGTTGTGGCCCAGGAGCAGGTGCGGTGTGGTACGTTGTAGTTGTGGTGCTGGTACGACGACGCTGGTGTGGAGGCTTCGGGCCGTGATGTGGCCTTCAGACTTGGATGTAGCCTTAGGGCTATGGTTGTAAGGCCTTCGGGCTGGGTTTGTAGGCCTTCGGACTGGTCAGACCATAATAAAATTTAGCTTCTCAATATATCTATATATAGATATATTATATATATAGTATATATATTATATATATTTTGGAATCATCGCAATAAGGTTACAACATAGAGATACAATCCCAACTCAGGGGGACATTACTAGTACATCCGACTCAATGTTATGAAGGATGCCCATCAGGGGTGGACGTCCCTCATAAAAAATATATATATAAATATATATATATATAAAATTTCATTGAAGAACCTAACTAGTTCTGTGTCGGAATCTAAAGACCAGTATCCAAGAAGCATATTTTGCATGTGTTCTTTTCATCAACAACACTGTCTTAATTTTAATAATACATATCTTTAAATAATATAAGACAATTATATACTATCAAGCCATTATGTCTTTCGGCTAGGATGCCAAGTCATAGAAGATCAAACAGGTGTCACAATATTCAGATTTTTAAGGCATAATCACTAACGTTCTGGATTATGATTAATGCGATGCAGGTTGACCCTGATGAGTGAATGCCTTAGCACAACTGATGACTTGGAAGACAGCTGTAGCAAACATTCATACGGGGGAGCCAAA